>JAJAVP010000225.1:101985-133703 GCA_020740425.3 Heterorhabditis indica | reverse complement strand
CCCACGTCGAAATCACCATATAAAACGGACGATGTCTGCCCACCTATCTTTTCTTTTTTTCATTTTCTCTCCATAAATTTCACCTATTTATTAACTGCTTAAAGCAATGGTACCAAATGCAATTTCGAGTTCTTCTCAATTAATAATTTGGAATGCCCTGAGGCAATAAATATTGCGACGATGTTTATGAATCTTCAACTAAGCAGTTTATCTAACTTTTATATGGTTTTGCATGCAAGCAAAGGTAATGGAGTCTGTGTGAAGAATTATTCTACTAAGGGAATACAGATGTGGCAACATGCGATTATTTTTAATACTGGGTGGCCACGATTCTATTTTCCTGAGAAGGTAGTCATCTGTCCTTTGGTACACTCATAATACTATGTTTACATTTGATCTAATTAATGTTAATATTCTCACACATCTTTTTTTAAGTGTATATATTAAAGCCAGTCTAAAACTGCCATTCAAGTATATGAAATAAAAATACGAAATTTTACTATTAAGTAAATATTGGTTCAAATTACTTAACTCGGTAGATTTGTTAATGGCTTCCACAAATTTCAGAGTTCTATTTTTAAAGAGCCGCTTAGTTCATACAAATGTTATGTTGGAAAAGTCTTTAAAATGAGAAACCGTGCAACTCACGAGTGGTTCAAATTTCCTATGTGCCTTAAACTGTTGTCATAAGAATTAGTTCTACATATTTGGCGCTTTTTTTGATAAGTTAATAATTGTTTTAATTTACTTACAGACTTATTGGATATGATAGAAACATCCGAGACGTCAAACACTAAGTTGGTTATATAGTGAACCATTTCCTGCTGTTCCATTCAATAAAATTTTTCTTTTGTGAATGCTTGGTCCTCTCTTCACTTTCCTCTTAACCATCACCAGAACATAGCATTATTCTCTCGTCAAGGACAACTTATTTTGGTTCTCGAACAATAATTTCTCGACTGAATGCCGGAACACAGCTGAAATGCGCCGATCATGGCACTCAGAGGACCTTGCTCTACTCGTATCAATTGTGTTTAGAACTTGTTGTGGATAAAGTTCAGTGTCTTTAAACAAGAGATTTCTAGTGCTTTTTTACTGCAATTTCATTTTTATTAAATTATTTTAAATATTTATGAAGCAACCATAATTATTCGTATTTTAAGTAACTTCTTACTCCTGTTTGTTAGCTCTTATATATATATATATATAATTTTAATTAGTTATTTATATGACGCTAAACAAATCTCAGATTAATCATAATCAGATTGATAACTTGGATATTCCGTTAATCAAATTGATTTCGACTTATGGTCCCTAGGTGATTGTGGCAGATGAATCCGCGAAGACTCACAGGTCAACGTGATTCTCACATGGGCACAGCATCTTTCTTCTGTACAGTATGCCTTTATATTACACAATATTTCAGGCTAATCATATATGCAGATAACTACATTAGTTTCAAAAACTTTGAGATATCCAATTTAATATTTGCAATTAGTGACGAAGAAACGTTCACTAAATGTATTTAAATTATCACTACTAATAAACACTTTTCAAATAAGCTTTAAAGAATAGAGAACAATAAACATTTTATTGTTAATTTATATTCGAAATAATCTAGCATCATAATTTTTGAGGCTTATCATAATAACGTGTCTCATAGAATATAACATTTTATTTTGGAAGTGTGTATTTTTCAGTGCTAATATATATATTTACAATCTTTTCCATAAATATAACTATGAACAAAGTTAATTAGGGTTTGGGTTTATATAGTGCTTTAAGTATTTAACTGAAATAAAACTATGGGAGACTGCAAAGACCTCTCATTTAATGGATGTTGAACGGTTGACTTATAGATTCTAGTCAAAACTTCACATCCAATTTTGAAATCCACCAATGCCTTATCTTGAAGAAACCCGTGGATTTTGTCAGTGGTGCTGGATGTTGTAGTGGCACCTAATCACGGCACTATATGCAAGAGACCCTGAAACCAACTATTACCACTAGTCCAGTTAGAAAATAAGTAGGATATATCTTATCCAGTAAATTTTACGCAACTTGGTTCTACCCATATCTCACTTTATTGGATCGTTTATGGGATCGATATTATAGGTGTTAATTGGCTTCACAACGTTCATGTTCAAATAAGCCTTAGCGCTATCCGAAAGTGGAACGTTCTTTTGATCGGATAGTGGTTTCATACTAGAGCAATAAAAATGTCGTTGCAACCATAGTTTCCTAGCAAAGAGAAAAACTAAATAATTGCTGCTCAGTTGTTTACGAATAGGATTATTCAGTTGTAAGTATATGTTGATTGTTTCGTATTTTATAGATACGAGAGTCTAGAAATCTAAATACGTCGATTTATTATAAACCATTGAAATTTATAATACGGTATTTATACGAACGGAATTTTAAAAAAGCCATTAAATTTTTGCGTGCAATTAGCCCTGGTTTGTAAGAAACTGCTGCCTATAAAAACACCTGAGAACTCCATCTGTAGAAAAGTAGAATAAAAATGCAGAATTATTGCACGCGCAAGGATACTTTGAACCAAAGCAGCCTTTGAGAACACTATGCAGCACCCCTTAGAAGTTGTTTAGTAGAAGATTGCGACCTTTCGATAGTCACTGGAAACTTATTGCAGCTTAGGATTATTATGCTCTCATAGTAAGGCTTTTTAGCCTTGTATACAATGAGTCACTGGAAAAATATCAGGTGATATGAATTTATGAATGTGTCCACTTTATTTTATAACCAGGTAAATAACAATATCATGACTATTTAAAGTAATAATTAATAGTAAAGTTTAACTATATGAACAGATAAGAATTAGAAACCAATAAAGAAGAAGAATTAATTTAGCTTAACCATAATATGAAATTCATGACTGGTTCGGGTTACACAGAAAGTTTCAGCAGACAGGATGAAGTAGGGGTTTTCAAGTTGGATATTTACGATTCTGAAAAATGTTCATTATTATTGATTTCTCAAGTACTCTATTTTTGGAGCTTGGAAATTCATTATTATAACATAATGCTTCTGATGCAAAGTTTATATTTTCTAAGAATACTGAAATCTTTTTTTTAATTTTATTTAAATTTTTCTGTATCTAGTTAAATTTTGTACTTTTGAATGAATTTTGGAGAAAATCTTCTTCCATTAACTAGGCATGAGTTATCACTGAGAATTGGAAGTTGGCATTCATTTGTCTATATTACTTGTGTTGCTATTTGTTCATCTGCTATCTCGCGTTTCTAACAGCCAACAAATACAGCGTCTCACATGAGCGAGCTTAAGAGGGACAGTTTTTCTGCACTTAATCGCAGATACGTGTGCATATTTCCATTAAGTGGATCGATATAAAATTCTTCTGATCAAATTAGTATGTAGGCAGTACAAGAGTGCCTTGCAGATGGAAAACAACAACAGATGTTTTTCCAGAAACTTATCTAAATTGTAAATTATTCTTTTATTAACGCTAATCCAGCCATTTATTCGCCGTTACTCGTACGCAGCTTACATTTTTAAGCGTAATTTACGGCTTGCTTATTTTACCCCATTTCCGGATCTCTACCTTCATGATGAGTGACGAATTTATGATCAGGTTGTGCTTAATTTCATGAACTGACTCAGTGGGTTGAATATTTTATGTCCATAAATAATTCCAATTTACTTTTTTATTGCCCCGATAATAAGCCAATATAGATAGCAATGTTCCTTTTTCTTCTCTCCTGCTTCCTCCTTCTTATTTATGTGGCTCAAACACTGCGCTTTAAGAATTATTTATATTTTAAATTGATTAAATGATAGCAGTGAATCACATATTAGCATATGTATTGAATACACCAGAGAACATTTGTATCAAGTGTCTGGGATCTCTTACTTGAATATTTTCGGCAAGGATCTCTAACGAAATGTTCCAGAGAAGTTTTTAAAGTTGTTCGAGAAAAATGCGTATTTTATCTCTTTCCTATAGGTACTTGTAAACGTTAAAAAAAATAAGCTATACAAGTGAAATACTTATACAGAAAGCGCTATAGAAATATTGGAGTTAGGGAAAAAATATATTTGCAGCTTATTTAAACTCAGAAATTATTAGAAAAGCCTTTGTAGTATACTAACCTCATGATGTAATTATGTTTTAAGGATTGAGCTAATGAGAATGAACTACTTCGGTTAGGAAACAAGCTGTATAATAAAGATCACTTTCATAGCATCGATCTAAAGCCGTTTCAGTAAATGTTAATTTTTTTATACCATTATGACTTATTTCAGAGCGTAAAGTAATGTAATTTGGGATCTTATGTTTTGTTATTGGCCAAGACGGGAGGCACAATTCATCGAATCAACACATTCCAATTACGAAGAATGAAATTGTATTTATTTTGTTTGGCAGAATTTAGATGGCGCGACGAATTTTTCGTTATTTCCGGACAGTGATGCCTTTGTAATTGGTTCACATTCTAAAACTGTAAATCTTTTATCAGGTCTTGCAGTTCGAGTCTGCTCCTTTTTTAATCACACTGTTCCTCGGTTGATTGTCAAGATTGCATGGAATTATCTCCATACGTCATTCTTCATCGTTGAAAATACGCGGAACTTCGTACCACAGAAATCGTTAAATGTATTTCTTCTCAAGTCATTACAACTCCATGTAGTTCCTCAAAGGCGGCAGTTGAATTTATAATAGTCGTATTTGCCAAAGTTTAGCATAAAGAAGTTGCTGCCCAATGAAGTGTTAAATATTATTTACACAGCTCACTTTTCTCTAACATCTCGTCCAGAGTGGATTTAGATGGCACTCATAAACTTGGAAATCCATCACCATTAAGATCTCTTTTGATATATTTGAGTGGATGTATTGCAGCACTTAAGAAAGAGTTGAGTGAACATCTGTATTAACAGCCATAACTGCACCTTACCTCTCAAATTTAAATAGTCGTGGTTGTAGGATAATGAATTATACAAGAAACTATTTCTTCAAAGTCGTCAATTTCCCCAAACACTTTCAAGATAAATTTGAACAAATTATTTAAATTTCTGCCTGAACTATATTATTTAAGTAAATAAAGCGGTTGTCTATGCTTTTTCATTATTAATACCCATCAAATATTACCGTTAAAATGCTTCAAAGTGAAGAGATCATATTTTCTTAATATTAAAAAAAGTCAAGTTAACTCTTTAGACTGTTGACTTTCTTAAGCCCCTTTCATCTTTAAAGCGTATTGAGCTATTCTTAAGTGAAATCATCTTTTCATGATGTTGTAATTCCCCGTTATATATTGTCGGCATTATGCATTAGCTGAGATAGTAATCTCTGAATCTTCGCAAAATTATTTTGCGAAAAATGGTTTGCAAGACCCTATATGGATTGCCAATTTTATAAATCTAGAAAAAGATTAGCTGTGTAATATTGAAAATGTCGTTATTTTATGAGAAATTGTTTAATGTTTTTATTTACGAGATGTCTTCTTGGGAGAATCCATCTGATTTGCATATATTGCTACATTCCCCATGGCATTTACAAAGAATAAAGAATACAAATTTCTAAAATTCCACTTGTTCTCGATGTGAGGTGGGCTTATCTTATATTATAGTGTAGCTAATATAATATTTCTAATAAAACTTGTGTATTGAACTCGTACTACTTAAAAATAAGCAGAAATCTGAGCCTCTACTCATATGTTACAACATTGGCTTGATAAAAAAACAAAGTGGCTGTCTAGGATATTCGTAAGTATTTTTCTGAACTCGCAGCAATGTTTGGCTACCCATTCCGTCCATAATTCATCATCGCACTGAGATGTGTGCCAAATTGGGTTGATTACCCGATTCTCTGCTCTTCGGCGAGAATTTCGCAGTAGGCACTTCCTTAGCATTCGCGGAGAAATTACACCTGTTCATATACCCTTTTACTTATCACGTTTTTAGCTTCTCTTTCACTGAGAATATGAAGCCATTAGCATATTGAATGCATATCCACATTCAGACAATCATATTTCAAAAACATAATGATATATATTTAGTTGGATGTCCATTTTTAAGGACAGCAAATAACAAAATATATTCGTCATAGCTACGGCATACTCTTTTCTGCACCGATAGTTACAATTGTCAGTAGTGCTATTATTCACTTATGCTTTAATTATTTTTACTGCGGTAGTTAATATGAGTTTAAAATGCAAAATGCAACTTTGCAATTTTAGAAAAAGCCTAAAATCTTATTCAAACAATGTTATATTAAAGTAGGAGAACTGAACTCACTCTAAGCGAGTATATCATCGTTGTCTGGTAGTGACAAATAATAATGTTCTTGAGGAAGATCCATAGGAATTAGAATGTACGTATTGTGCTAGTAGTAAATGCAATAGAAGTGTTTGTGCTCTTGGTGTATTACGAGTACTCTGTAGCTACGACGTTTGGTGAGAATCATATGCTTAAGCCCTTATTTAGCTCACTTAACTAGTGGAAAAGACAGTGTGTACCCCATCTGTACCTATAGTTGCAGTCGTAGTTAACATCAGAACAGCTCCTACTTATTTTCCCAATGTATAAACACACTTGCTGATCGTCCCACTGAGACGAGCAGGCATGATATCGAACTCGCGAGAAGAGAGATGTCAGAATTTACAGGTGCTTTAACAAAATATTATATATGTAATTAGTGAAGAAATAGGTGTGTTATTAAGCTCCTACTTTAATTCACCTGTTTTCAATATTTTGTCATGTACGTATATGTGAAATATGAAGCTTATTCAAGAATCCAACTATTTACTTCATGTTTCTAGATCTACTATATTATTTTGCTTTAGTTTGTTCATTGTTTTATGTTTACTTAATTGCAATAGTGACCTAAGAATGCATTTATGGAAACAGATAACGTCCTCATCTTCCCATCAAAATCACAGGTGTTGGAGAACTGGTATAAATATCTAGCTTACAGCACGCACAGTTATTAAACCTGAACTAAAAATAATTACATAGCATTTTGAACTATTTTGTTTTTTTGAGATAATGCGTTTTAGTGAATAAATAGGCTTAATAATACATACGTTCCAATATTCATAACATATGATTAAAGTCCTTTAATTTCCAACAGTTATACACTTTTTCCGTTCTGAACAAGAGTTATTTTCAAATATTTTGTCATTTCCATCAATATTACTTCCATTACTTATATTCTTCATTTCCACTCTTTTTTCATGAATCTACTGTAAAGAGACGAAATTACGGCACATTTGCATAGTCGCATTGAGATGCCAGCGTTTACCCAGGATGAGTACGACTAACTCCACAACTCTTTATAGCCAGTTGATTGAATTTCTTCACCACACATCAAAAATTTATCAAGCATGGTGTTTCTTTTCGAATCCAATAACGTCACTATTACAAACAGACAACCGAGTTCATCTTTTTTACTCAAAAGCAGTTTAATAACTACTTTTAATAACGCTGAATTTTATCTAAACTGCGTTAATTCTATTTGTAATGTTATTGGAACCGGATTTCGTAATCAAATAAAATAACGATAAATCATGAAGATTGCCTGTTTTATAGTCTTCAGGCTAAAAGCTTCGTTTTGATCACCCAGAAGAGATTAAGCGAAATTTGCTGGTGCTTAATATTTGTGATCCCCACCAGCCAATAATTCTAATTTACCTAGTATATAAATGATAAATAACAAGCTAGAGCAGGGCCTAGATAATTTTGTTTTGGTCAAATTATGTGGATGTGCGTGTCAGTCAACCTATTCACACATCATGTGAAATATAAAACTGCAAAGTCTCAGTTTTGCGACATTTGCTGTTGCAATCTAATCTATCCATATTCTAATCCAATCAAGTAAGTATAGAATTCTGCCGATTCACTTCCTTCTTGATCTGAGTGTGGGAGTGGCGTGCCTCAGATGGTTCTTCTGTGCGCCGCATATGCACTTTCCAAAAAAACACTCACCCCAAACAAATCCTCCACTTCAGGAGGATAGACATGAAATGATAGTGAACAAGGTTAAATAAGAACAGTTTAAAATCTGTGTAAACATCTATACCACTAGGAAAATTATTTCTCAAAATAATTTTATAATCAATATAAGCAATAATTGACTTATTTATTTATTTACTTACGTTGTGACAAATTAATGTTATGGAGTGGAAAAATAGCTCGATTAGTTCCATTTTAATTATGCAGCTTCAATTTATCTTTAAATCCATGTAATCGCAACCATTATTATTTGATATTTCCCCATGCAGGTTTCTTATTTATATATGCAAAAGTGTATTAAGTTTGTCTGGATATCCTGAGATCATAGTTTCTTGATATATTAGGGTGCTCTAAGCCTAATTTGATTTGATGAAACTTGTGCCGTAATCTAACGAGATCCATTCAGGTTGGAGACGAAGTTCTCAACTCACCATTAAAAATTTGAAATCGTTTACTTATTTTGACTGAAAAAGCTTACACTTGTAAATATAAAGTTAGCAGATCATATACATATATTTTAAAGTTTGCATAATGACTTATTCTTTTAACCTTTATATGTCAGGATTTTTGGAAATATTGTAAAAATTTAGAAAGACTAGGTTAATTCCAATGGTTGTTTTCTCATTGCTTTCATTCTTTAAGCTCACTTTGACTTACCAGAGAGTGAACTTGGATCAGTCACGTCCTTATGGCAGAATTTTTTTCAATCCGAGTATTTTGAGTGGAATCACTGGTGCTACAGACTTCTAAAACAACAATTTCTCTTCTGCAAACTTATCGAAATTTGATCACCGATTAAATGTCCTAAACATGCTTTTCTTTGATCCGTATATGAAATAGAAAGTACTTTGCCAAATAATTCGAAAAACACCATAAGACAGCTGCAATACATGATTTTTTTTTTATCAAGTTGTAAGCTAAAGAAGAAACCACTCGGTATACATGCTCCCCGTTTCTTGTATCACGACTACAACAAATGATGGTAATAGGCAATTCAAAGGGCTGTCTTTGGCTTATATGATATAAAAATCCTTCTAAGTAAAGTTGATGCCATAAATGCATTTTTTTAGAATCAGGTAATTTATTGTATCCGATCTAGGATTATGTATATCTGCGTCACAAAATCTCATCTGCTCATTCATCTTTTAGGTACACTTAGTATTTCTCAATTGCTTCAAATTGCTAGTTCTGAAATTCTAAAGGGCTAGCTATTTATTTATGCCGTTTTCAAGGGAAATATATATTTAGTCTTTTTGACTTTTAGGTGAGTAAGTATGTGTTATCATCGTGCAAGTATTTTGTTAAATTACTTTGAAACTAAATAAAATCATTAATATCAAATGTATTAACTATAATTTATTCTGAAGAGCAAAAAAGTATCGCTAGCCAAGAGACTAAACACCCGCTTCATTTGAGTAAGCGCTTCTAGGAATACTAGTGGTGCGCTTGCCAACCTAACGCATTTCCTCCTTGTAGGAGTTCTCCTCTTTTCCATATGCTAAATATTTCGAATTATTGTCACAATATTAAAGTAAAATAAGATTTTCAGCACTGTTTCTATTAGATACCTCAGTTCATTCAAATTCCAATATATAATTACATTATGGTGTAATTTTGTTCAGTGTTTATTCATCAAATAGCGTTCGCACAAAGCCCATTCTCCATGTAGGTAAAACTAATCCTCGTGTTTGTATTTTGGTGCTAATTTTAGAGCTGACTGGAGAGATAATTTGTTTAGCTCATACAGTTTCTGCTCATCTTGTCTATTGAGTGGAAAACTCCCATATACAAATGGTTGAATGCATGTTCGTAAAACCATGAATGAGTAGTTTGGCAGGACAACTCATCTCCTCTTCTTTCTGATAGTTTTTCTAGTTGTTCTCTTGTATCTGTTCTAATTTTCTACTTTGTTTATTCATCACCTCTGCTACTTTGCTTTCTTTCCGCTCTGCACCAAGCCTCATCACCACTTGGTTCTATGCTGCAATATATTTAGAACTGTTTTATCGCTCCTCTTAAAAACAGTGAATTATCTTTTCCCTATTCTTCTTTTTTGAATAGTTCATTCGACTGTAGAACATGCAGAAAAATTTAAATAGAATTAAATCCATTTATACACTTTTCAAAATTGAAAAATATAGCTGCGGAAATACGCAATTAAATGCTGAAAGTAATTTTCACTATTCAGATTAAAAAATACTTGAGATTACTCATCTAAATTGTTAAGTCTAAAATCGTCATCATTTGAATCTACAATTATTCTCAAGTTGTTCCTCTATTAATAATTGAGACCTGGGATTTAGTTTGAAATTAATAGTTTTCGTTTAGTTGCACTTTGGTGCAAATGAAGCCCGTTTTAATAAATCACCTCCCACTGTTCATTCTTGCAATTATTTCCTTCTGTCTCTTTCCTATTTTTCCATCTGGCCATCTTGCAATTTTATTTTGAGTGCATTTTGTCTTATTAATCTTATTAAATTCAAGCTGATATTTTATCGAAAACAAAAACCACTCTTGGCAAATAGCACTAACCCAATAGGCTAAAAATATGCTAGAAAACCGTTTCCGGTCACTGTTTTCTTTGCACTAAGAATAATTTGGAGGAATTTGTTAATTTTAGCTTCTTAACACATGATTTTGGATTCAAAAAAATACAGCCAATTTGCAACTAATGAATGGAAGATACTTTTTAACTGTTTTTGTTTCATTCAAGCATGAAGAGGATAGCGATATACATCATAGGTACCTGGTCATTGAACTGGCTTTCATAGTGAGGAAGTTGATCTAAGCCTAGAATACTTTTCCCAATAGGAAACTACTGACATTCAATGAAAATATATCTTCTCAGAAAACAATGAGCAAGAAACAAAAATACGAAGCCTAAGTGTCTAGTGCGATGATTGAATCACACAACATCTCTCGGCTGTTCTTCCTACGCAAAGTCCAAAAACATTTTTTTGTGATTAATGAACAACTTCTATTTATATTATCCACTTATACCCTTCATCCCATCGTTAAGTTGTAGAGTTAGTCCAATAAGTAACGAATCAAAAAAAAACAATTAATTTGTATATTTAAGTTGCCTAATATAAGCATTAAATCTACCTAATTTCCCATAGTTCGTTCACAAAGTGTATTGTACGACACCGTATTTTCCTATCGCATACAAACGAGACTAATTTCTCGGCTTCTATTGCACTTCTATTTTAATACCGTTTCACTTCCTAGTGAAAATGCGTCTGTTGAAAAGCCAGAATAAAATACTAACACTTTGAAAGGTGGCATTAACAAATAAAAATAGGACAAGGAAGCATAATGAGAATAAACTGATTCGCTTCTGCATTTTCTTTTCAGATATTCTTGAAGTATTTGTCTAGTTCCAGTTAGTGTGCAAAGAGTTCATCTGCTAAAACATGATCCTGAATGGGCTAGTTGTTTCTACTTGCAGAAGCACTTCTGCGTTCATGAAACCACTCTCTAGGAATAAGATTCAGACCAACTAATGAAGACTAGTGCTAGTTGAAGTGTAAGGTTGTGTACCGTACTGCAGATGCAAATGTTTGTGCCCCAGCCAGCCTTTCAATATAGCACAGAAGCCTTCTTTCTATATCACCAAACAGAAATCTTATTATTATAATAAATGCCCATATTTTTATTAAGATGACTACTAAAATATCGCGTAGAAATATTATAACTTTTAATTTTAAATTGACATAGAATTACAAATAAAGCAGTGATATTTTCCCATTCATGCTTGCATTTGATCAATAACGGACTATTTATACTCTTCTACAATCCACAAGTCCAATCTTCCTCTGTTGCCTTTTAAAGCAATGATTGATAACCTCTATTTGCCAGCTAATGTACTTAACATAAAAATTAAACTTTAATCTTAGTATAAGTTATTTAATGGGCTTATTAGGATTTCTCTGAAAGAATTTCATAGCGGGTTTCCTAAAATGCAAGTCCAATGGGTGCACGCCATCTTGCGTGTGCGTTGTCGGTCTTCAGCATCTCATTTTTTTAAATTCCAATAATATTAGTTTCCGGGGAAACAAAGTAGGAAAACAATTGAGATTTATTGGAAAGCTTCAGTGTGGATCACTGTTCTTTAGCAATAAAAAGAGTAATCATCCAATTATTGTTTTACTGTAATCACGGTATACTATTACGACGAGTCTCGATGTTATGGCTCAACCACAAAACTATTGAAATTCTTACTTGACCAGGTTAAATCTTACTATCTCAAGTCATTTATATTATATTTCATAAATTAGAAAAGTATATTAGTTTTCTGTGTTGTTTAACTTTTAATCAGGTATTTTATCCACATATTTATTATACCTCCATAAATTGCACAAACTGAGCCTTCCTTTGTTATAATCTTCCCAATCACTTTCTTTCAGATTTCTAATGGAGTTCTTGGTCAGTCTGTGTATGGGCATAGTTTGCCTTCTGGTCGTATGCGGAAACATTTTCGTGCTTTATGTGCTTGTCAGCCAACCATCCCTTCACACATCAACTAACTTCCTCGTCCTCTCACTCACTATCAGTGATCTACTCCTAGGCACTATTATACTGCCATTTGCAATCATTCAGGTCAGAAGTCCATTCATGATCAAATTAGCAATGACAATTTTTCTACTGTATTTGTCAAATATAAACTTTAATAAGCTAGAATTCAAATGTTATTTTCGCACACATCTAGCTGCATTTTTCTTTTAAAATGTAATTTTAGTTGCTCTAAACACTTTCTTCGAGCTTTTTTTTTGAACTTGGTTGTTTACCAGCTAGATGTTTTGTTGTCCAGTTTCATTCGATGGAAGAGCCGATTCCGCCATGGGACTGCAAGCTTGTCTGGATTAAGGCTTTCTTCCATCAGTCTCGTATACAATGGTGTTATCTAGGACGAATATTGATGGGCGGAAGAAACTAGTGCCAGGAAATATAGAAAAATACACTGGTCTTAAGCCTCGTAGAGTGTCATAGCAACTAAATAAAACAATTTCATTTTATGACATGGAAAAGTTTCCATTAATAAGCACAATCAGACTGAAGTGCTTGAGACCACAAGATTTTATTTCACACATTACTCTATAAAAATGCCTTTAAAAAATTAAGTTATGTAGCATAGCATCGTTAAAACTTTAAATAAAATGGAATTATATGAGCTAAATCTAATTAGAACATTTTTTAAGCAAGCGCCATTTTAGGAGCATAAGAAAGAGTGGCTCTTTGGTTATGTCGGATGTCGATTGTGGTTGACGGTGGATGTCTGGTTGTCAACTGCCTCTATTTATAATCTATTAGCCATATCTTTTGATCGATATATGGCTGTTCGCCAGCCGATCCGCTATCCTATTATTTCATCAAAAAAGTAAGTATTTTCGAATCAATATAAATACCTTAAATATTGGTCTTTAAAAATGTTTTCTTTTTCATTATTATTAAACATAACAATAATGAAGTAGGCTTGAGTCCCTATATCTTTTTTAATAAATGTTCTTGTTTTTGATTGTACAGGGAAAATGTTGTGGGAATCATTCATTTAAATGACCAATTGATGGAATTATTAAGGGTCAAAACAAAATTATGAGGCTATACCTAAGCCTATATTAATCTTGATAATAAAAAGTGCGTTATTTTATTCTGAACCAGTCTTCATGAAATTTGAACGGCTAACGCAATACCTCAATAAAGCAAATATTTAATGATTACTGAGATTAAGTTAGTATTCTGCCCTTTGGTGTTATTGCAGTCCGTCTCATCTCACCAAAATCATCTCATTAGCAGTTTTATGAAATATTTTGAAATAGTTCAAAATTTTATTCATACTTGAAATTTAGGGCAAGAATTCCCTTATTTATAAAATATAAATATGAAGCTAATCTTGATATCACTCGTTTCTAGAATTCCCTTGACTAATTAAAAATCATAAATAAATTTAAGTCTTGACAACGTCAATTCCCAGAGCAAGCTAAATTTTTCATTGAGAATGAGAAAAAGACAGAAATTTGTAAGATAGACTTCCATACATACAGAGATTAAAAAATGAATACGTACCACATTATATTTTGGCAACGGGTAGAATAGCAAAATATTTTTGCTTATAGAGTGACACGTCTGATGGTGGCTATAGTTTGGGCCTTCTCCGGCTTGTTAGCCTCCTGCCTTTTCATTCTTGAGTCTCTTGATGGATCTCACAAACAAGAATGCTCTCCAATGAAATTACCTAGTTTATATATAATATTCTCTGCTCTCGCATCATTTATTGTACCTGCTGTAATTATGGTTAGTTAAAACAAAAATATGACTAAATTAGCTCAAAGCAAACTGTACGTTTATATTTTTTAGGTCGTTTTGAACGTATCAATATTCCGTACTGTTCTTACAACAAGCCGTACCAAATGTGTTTCGGTAACCAGCGGAGCGTCAATGAGAATTCATCGAGGGCGGAGAAAATCAACTCAAAAGGTTAGCATTTCTATCGTATTTCTTAAACACATTTTTTCTTAAATTTTTTGTATACATTTATATTAGTTTATTTACCATAACTTATTTACTCAAAATTCTTATATTCTTCTAATTATCTTTTACGAATTCTAATATTCCTTTTAGATGCTTAAAAGGTTTTCGGAAGATTCAAGCGATTCAAAAGAGAAACACAAGTTATCTACAGAAATACCTGTCACCGCTCTGGTTGAACAAGGTAAATTCTGACATTTTCGTAAATACCCTTTTATTCAATACTTTTGTTTCCATACTGAATGCCTTACTATCTCATGTACCTTAATAAATAAAAATACTTCAGAAAAACAAGTAGATCTCGAACAGTCAATGGAGAGCCCAACGTTTAGGACACTTTTCAATCATGTCATGGTAGTATCGATGATCAGCACGACAAAGAAAAGAACCAATATAATGTCACAATTAAGCGGGTAAGCATTAACATTGGTTGAAAATGTTTACAATTTGTGTCATCTATTTATCATAATGTATATCAGAATTTCAGTAGGTGGAATTTCTTTTGTCGATAAAATTCTTCAATAATTTTTCTTGAAATCACATTTACAAATTGTGTAATTATTAAGAGATTGCAGAGATCGTACTCGCGTTCGCTTCTCACGTCTCTCTATGAGGACAGAATTGAGAGTTGCTAGGACAACTGCTGTTGTTGTTGCTGCCTTCGTCATATGCTGGTTTCCTTTCACAACAATTTACACCTTGCAGGTGAAGTTAAAAATTACAGAAAACCATGTTAAACAAAGAATTGACCAATAGTAGTATTTTGTTTGTTTATAAAAAACGACAATTCTCATGTATAATTCAGAAGAATGATGTGCGCATTATGACTGAAGTTGAACGTGCTATTACCAGTTAGACCCCAAATATCTCTCTGAAAATAAATTCAGTTTAGAAAATGGTACAGAACATTTGTCAGTGGTATTATAAAGAGAACATTTTCAGGCGTATTCGGTGTGTACAGTGCCTGACTGTCTCTCCAACTATCTTTATGTGATAGCCTTCTGGCTTGGGTACTCCAACTCAGCTATTAATCCTCTTCTGTATGCAGCTTTTTCACGAGATTTCCGTGCGATATTTAGAAAGGTGCTTATGCGTCCTATCCAGGGATACTAATGTAACTTTCTTCTTAAATTCTGTGATTTTATACAGTACATTAAATCTCTCAATTGTATCTTGCCTTTATCAGTGGTTGCCAAGATCTCATTTGCTATCATATTATCACAATTCTAACCATGGTTCTCACTTTGTTTTGAATGCTCTTCCAAATCTATACCTTAAACTCTTTATCTTCAAAATGATTTTACGGGTTGATGTAGTTAAGATAACAGTCTTTTACTGCTATGATGTAAATATATAGACTAGTTTGCTTTTGTGGAACCAGATCTAGCCTTCTGAAATTTGAGTGTTATAAATAAATGACATTTATTAGAAGATCCCAACGGTTGAAGTATGTAAAACATTTTCCCGATGTTGAACACTAGGAATACTAAAATCTCATTCAACGATACGCAAGTGTTGCAATCATTAAATCCATATTCATCACAAAAGTAAAATATTGGCATAATTATTTAACAATTAGCCTCAACTAAAGAGTGATAGTGGTTAACGACGGATTAGTTGACTCTTCCACTTCGTGAAACCGAGACGTCCGCTGCGACTGCAAACAATTTCGATGTGATTGAAGTACTTAGTATTAGACATCAGTTAACCTTGATATAACAAGTGTTTTAATTACTTAAATAGTACTTTTTATAGGACACTACTAATAAATACAGAATTCTGTATGTGCATAAAACTTAATCTTGTTAAAAACTAACTTTTTTCTCCAGTTCTCGATTTTACTCGGAAGGCTTTTTGATTCCTTTGCTTGTTGGATGTTCTTAGGAGAATTAGTTCTACCTTTATCCCATTCTGGTGTTTTAGAACGAGTGTTTTTTCTTGGAGCATCGAATCTTTCTTCTCTGGGAGGAACTGTTCGATTGTCATGATATGAGAAAAGTTTATCAGGTGCTTCCAAAGATCTCCGTAGTTGAGACTCTGCGTACCTTGAATATTTTGGCTCGTCGAGAAGAGTAGGCCTCCGTCGAATTTGCTTGGTAGATGCAACTTCTTCCTTATAGCATAAATCGTCTGTGATTTTCCGTTTCATAATATGTGTAGCTGGTCCATTTAGTGGGGCTGTTCGATGAATTCCAGAACTACTAAGTCCAAAGTTTTCTTGTGGTAGATAGGTATAGGTGTTACAATCTAGTAGGGACATAAGTTTGCTCTTATTCACAGAAACACTCTCATGACGTGGAACTTGTGACGTGGAAATATCTCCACTGTTTTGGCACTTTCTAAATTTTTTCCCTTGAATTATAGATGGGTTAATTTTAGAACCCTTCGATGCATCATTTTTGTTTATTTCCGATACTGAGTCGCTGGATTCTGAAGGAGATTTAATATGTGTAACGAAAATATTCTAACATTATGAAAATGGAATTCAAAACTAGATAAAATTAGTTTCTAGCTACAATTTCTATACAATAACAGATACCTTTGTTTATGCTGGATACTTTGATATCATTTGCGCAGATAGTTTCTTCATGGAGGTATTCTATAAAATATCGCTTATCACACCTTGATTTTACTGATCTTAAATTTAAAATTTATATCTCAGCTAGGATTTTTTTAGCCTTTATATAATATTGTGTATTAATAAAAGTGTAGTAAAAATTACACGCTTCTGAGAACACTAAGTGGAGTAAAAGCAAACCGTCCTCTCCATTACATCCATCGGTAGGCTTAGTTTTATTCCAGTCAGTCTGCTTTAAAACAGCCTCCTCTGCAGACGGTAATACACACCTCGAGGACTGAAAAAAACGTATGGCACTACTCCAACCAACATAATCTGGAATAAATACAAATGTTTGTGATTAGCAAACCTGTTCACTCAAAACATTTTCACAAGAAATTTGTTGCGGAGAAATTCGGATATTTCCAGAACACGAAGATAATTTTACATCCAGATCTTTATTCTTATGATCAGAAGTTTTTTCTACTTGAACAGAATTTTGGCATTCCATCTTCTCATCAAGGATAGGTTCAATCTGTGGGGGATGTGTACACGGAGAAATAGGAGAACTATAAACAATATGCAAAATTATTACACAATGTACATAACAAAGTATTTGGGCTCCAAAATGCTTAGTAACTTTTAATAATAGCACCTCGAAAGCTTAGATGTTGAAATACGATTATCTTCTGCTTCTTCGACGTTTAAGCGAGAATTGAAATCTACTTTTAAAAGATTACCGTACTCTTCAGAAATGGACTTATTCCTCTGAATTTTAATTATTTAACTACATAGAATTCGTCAACAATACGTTTATTATATTTTAGAAAAAAGCAAAGGAGTGATTATATACCATTTTCCAAACAATCTACAAACAGTGATTGTGACCGAAACCTACTTGCTCCTCAGCATGTTCAGTTCCTTCGATCTTTTTTTTAATATTTGATTCACTTTCTAACTCGTTGCTTTGTTTCTCTATTTTTCCACTAAAGGAAGAACCGAACGAAGAAGAAGATCTGCTAATCTACAACCAATTGAAATCCATGTATTTTTTTTGCCGATAAATTAATGCAAATAATACCTATGGAGTAATTCCCTTAAAAAATAAGTCGCACAAACAAATAACCTATAATATATTACTTTAACTCACCATTTCGTCGCCATTTTGAGCTTCAGTTGGAGCTGTCTGAGTAGAAATAGTATTAAATGATTTACCTAAAATAAGTTGCTAACAACTCCTGATGGAAAAATTGAAAAGAGGCTTATGCAAGGAACAAAAAAAGGAAAGGTAGAACATAAAAATTAATACTTACTAGCTTTTAGCATAAACCGAATTGCTTCATTTATTCCGCTCTGAAGAGCATATAAATAGGAGCAGTCAATTTTCTCGATTGGAACAGTATTCAAAAGCTTAAAATTCTCAGTAGTTATGTTTTTAGATAGTTGAGTCTTCTTACGTATAAAAAATTGTAAATTTTCTAGTAAACAACTATGAAACTTTTGAGTTTTTTATTTGTTATTTTAACACCAACTGCTATCCTTGGGTTCTCAGCACGTTCATAATGGCGCAATCACACTGTATTACGCAACAGCAACCACTTCTGAATCAGTGTAACTCATTTTAAATCGTAGGTCACCCACCGGATCTCTATCATCCCATAGCTCTCCTTCTTCTTTTCTACATTTGCCCATCTTTATGTGGTAACTAGCCACGAAAGCAGTAGCGAATTTCTTAGTGCATTGGCGACATTCGTATAAATGAAAATTACCTATAAGGTCCTTGTGTTTGAAAGGAGTTTTATTCTTTTAATTACTTAGTACTGAAATTATAAACACATAACAAATGGGATAGTTTATTTAAATCACATCTTAGACTTGTAAGGCTTTCGTCTTTAGATTTATGTGTAATGCAAAACCACTCACTCATGTGCCTCCTGGCATAGTGCTCAATATACATGCTAAGATCAAGAGAAGGACAGTCTCCACCTTCAGAACAGATGGGACATTTAAATATAGCCAAACGTTCAATCATTTAACCTGAAAAGTGGAAGATAAGGTGATTGGCTTAGTTGCCTGAACTTGTAAAGTAGGAAAATTATGGCAATGTACTATGGCTTCAACTACTGGGCTGCTTATAAATAAAAACGAAAAATATTAAGATTAAACTAGGTAGCAATTGATATACTCTTCTGGCTACACAAGATGCTGGTTTTCAATGGGTAAACTCCCACATGGTTTCATAAAGTATTTTACGGTGGTCATAGATAAGTATAAGGTAAGGTTAGAGCAATCAATGGGATATATTCTAAGATTTCCTTAACTGATAATTGTTCCAAAAATGTTTCGATGCTTTTATGTGAAATCACAGGATTAGATCTGATTGCTGATATTATTTGTTTGAATCTGAGTTTTTTTGAACAATTTATGTAACTCTTCACAAAGAGAAGTTTAGTTGTATTTATTTTGTCTAAGTATGGGACCAATTAAAATATGCTAACAATTTGCAACGCATTCCAGAAATCCATTATCAAATGAGTAACGAATAAGTGAAGATTTTTTCTCCGTTGGAAATAATAAACTGGATTGTTTTAAATGTTCTAATAACATATTGTTGCAATTATGAGATGGAGAAATAATGTGATATTTTCAAGCAGTTTAATTCCAGTGCAGTGACGTCATTGACAGATCAAATTGCTATCAATTGAAATCATTTGACTCCATAAAAGTCACGAGGTACAAATTTATATGACTTTCAAACTTATTAAGAAGACCTTATGCTTAAAGGACCTGATCAAAAAATATTAAAGTAATCGATAAAGAATGCGAATAAAGTGAGCGTTGGGTGCCAGAAAGAAGTGCATGAAGCTATTATGCATATTATTGTAGCGATCGATTCCTTTTTTCTACCAGACCGTGTCATTGGGGCAGAAATAGGAGGAACAGACATTTACTAAATGACTTTTTTTGGGAAAAGTTTTTAAAATATAGCATAGACAATATTAAAAAGTACTTCAAATCGGTGAAAGAAAGCTCGAAACTTAGTATTTAGGCAATGGACTACTGTAAGAAATTCTATAGTTAAATATCATTAATGTAGATTTCGTAAAGATCAGTGGTAACAGAATGTAGGAGTAAGTAAGGTATAAAAATGAAGTCATTCACCTAGACATTAAATAATATGGACATTAATATGATTAAAATAAATGTGATAAGGAATATGCGAATGAGCAATAAATGAACGCGATTGCTTGAAAGGATTTGGTGATTTCAGATTCGAACGCATATTGAAAAAGAAAAATCAAATGAAAGAACAAAACTAAAAATGGTTGCTTGCCATTTTTATAGATTCTACACTTCATTATTAATATCTATACAAACATACAGTATTGAGAGCAAAACTGGATGATATGATTATTTTATACGAAAAATAATATGCATCATGAAAAGAGGAGAGCTTTGAAAGCTATTTGATATGGAAAGCTAAATTTAGAAGAACAAAGTAGGAAATCGGATTTGTTTTTCTGTTTCGAAGTATGCAAAGTGGTTAGGAGGTACTACAGTTATCCCCAGCAGAAGACATTACGCCATTATTGCACGTGTTCACCATATTTACAACGAGTTGCTCACGTAATTTCTAGGATGCATATCGGATATCCAGAAAACTCCTTAATCACGAAAATGTTGATTATATCTTTAAATAGATTTGACATAATTATTTAAATCATAACTCTGAATATTAGATCTCTATCAACCTAGTGAGTAAATGCTAATCATTTTTAACGCAGTATTCTAAGAAATTGTATAATAGGACGAAATAAAAGACTACTTATAAATTTACTATTTGACATGAGGACTGAACTCATAAAGAATAGAATGACAGTTTCATAAATAATCCAAACTAGTGTAGCACAGGTACTGAATGAAAATTAACGGGATGATTACTTTAAAAATTGTGTCTGCTCCATTCCTCTAAATGTAAACACAGACATAAAGCTGATTAGTCATCAGATCCTAGAAATAACAAAGGTAGTCTTCTAAGAGCATCTGTTTCTCTAAGGACCATTGTGATTTGTAATTATAAACAACATTTCAACTTTTGTAGATTATAATCTGCCGACATCCAATCGGAATGCAGAAGAGTTCTTATTCTCTAATCTTAAGCTCGACATGGAGCATCTATATTATTCATTGCATCTCTTGTACTATATAATACTATAAATGAATAGATAGAATTCTAAGCGCGTAAAGTGGAGACAAATCCCAATAAGATAAGATTTTAGTTTTCAGTGAAAGGCTTATATATGGCTAAATCTATTATCTCATTTTGATAGTATCCTGCTTAAAGCCACCAGCGCAAAACACTTTAAAGAAAAACTTAAATTACTGAATCTTGGTAGCATTCTAAATTTGCAAAGAAGACTCTAGAACTAGCTCAAGATCAGCACAATTACTACTATTTCAGACAAATTTTCATGAAGTATCAAACGGACGGCCTATGAGAACACCTAAGACAATAAGCAATTGACTGTAACTCGGATGTCTCTGCTTACCCGAAAATCAGCGCCCTCTTACTAGCACAACCAAGTCCTTGAAGAGTCTTGGTACCTTCCTTGCTGATTGACATTCTCACGATATAGCTCATAATCATAGTACGATGTCCATTCAAACCCTTATATAAGTGATCAGGCATACCTCTTAGTCAATAATCCTTTAAACCTCGCAGGAGCCATAAACACGACCTCTTCTATACTTATTCTTAAACATAATATAGGTCATATTTCAAATACCAAGATTATGGCTTCTCCTTTCGGAACAACATTCTTGTGGCGAGTGGGTTATTCGATGGAGTATCTCATGATCCTTCTAGGGATATTGACGAAGAATTGTAAATCGTTCTAAACTACATATTCTCACCTACCTTCAATAACAGTATCGTTCGCAACTATTGTTAAAATTGTCCTGTTTTTCTTTATTTGTATTTTTAATACTTTTTTTTGTACTTGTACAAGCCAATAAATGAATGAATGAATATCCAATAACACCTTTAACTGAAAAGTGAGGCAAGCATGTATATAAGTTATAATCGATCAACATAATTCTAGACAAACTTCATAAATTCATAAATATAATAATTGTAGAAAAATGAACAAACGTTCTTACGTGATGTAGTTACCAAAAGTTCCATTTTTTCATATAGTACTGTGAATTAGTAGTGTGGCATACATGACAAGCTGTCTCAACATATTTTAAGGTAGACTCTTAGAATAGCTTTTATTCTACAAATAAGTAAAAGGTGGAACAAAGTTAGGTGCAGTGATGAGAAATGTGAACAAAGGCTGTATCCTCATTCAAATAGGACACTGGAAAGAGTAAAGAAGGAATTTACATTAAAATTGGTTTCTTAGCTATTTAAGCAAAATAAACCCTTCCCAATAATAAGTGCATTGTAAAACAATTTTATATAGTTAGTTTCTTTTCACTATGATTTACTGGTGGATCTCCAGGTAGTGAAAATCTGGAAGATCCTTGAGTGTCCTCAATTGTTGATTGGTGACTCCTTCTGGCATCGCAAAAGAGAAGAATGGTATATTTTTGAAAATATTTAAGTCACCGTTTCGATCAGGATCTATTAAAGTCAAAATATTTTTATACTATATTTGTTCGATTGAATGCTAATCATGTTAGCATGTATGGTCAGTGTTGAATAACTTATGCCACATACAATAAGCTAAATTAAAGTGATATAAAAATTTAAGCAGAACAGAAAAGTGATAAGAATATGGAAAATATAACAAGACATTCTTTGTATTAAATTATTACTGGTGGGTCGACCATAACAGGGTATCTGTCCTTATTCCACGATCTAATACGTTGGAACAATGAGTGCTAGCCACTGCAATTTATTGTCATTAAGTTCGTGTTTCTTATTTAAAGATACTCCAAAATTAACGATATTGTGTATTTATGAGCTCATACGATATGATTACAAAGATCTATCGCTATTAATATATTTAGCACAATTCATAGGTATGAATCAAGACTACCGTTCCTAATGATTAACTTCTTGTTCAATCAATACGTTTATTTTAGCTTGTACAGATGTCAATGGAATACTAAAAAATTTCGAACAAATTAAATGATAGTTCTGTTAAATTATTCACTCTTCATCCTTTGTTATCTAGATTTTTGCGTAAAAAGACTATTGCTATCCTTAGTACTTGCATAAAATTAAAGTTAAGTGCTTTTTAGAAAAGGATTTGTTTTCCAAATCATTCAATATATGATGGAAACTACTACAAAACAAAGCTAATGATTTAACAGATTAATATCCCCATAATAATAACTTGCTATTATTTTCTGCATTTTTACGTCGTCTGTAGATTGGGAATTATACATCACTTATTGTTCTTAAACGTACAGTACGGGTAAACTGTGGCCTACAATTACTTTAAAATGCATTGATTTTATATATTCATATCAAATTTCCTATTTATACTTAATTTGCAGCCTTTTTCATGTTAAAGTGTAAGGGTAATCTTGGGACTTGTATTAATTTTGTTCTTGATCTAACACAATTCACTTTTGACTATGTATATACCTGGGTTTATGATTGTTTTTAATAAGTTTTATTGTGGTCTTTGCGTAAATATGTATTTCTGACCAACTTATTGATACTGGCTCATTTTAAAAGCTATGCGATTGTTTGTTCATACTATTATTTCAGTATATAATTTACTATCATGTCATCTCAGCGTGCATCTGAGGAAGGTAATGCAGAGTTCGAGAGTAATACACGTACTGTTGGACACGAGTGGGTTTTAGATATTTTATGTTAATCTTTTACTCCGCAACTTTCATTCCTGAATTAGTATGGAAATCTCTCTAACCTTGTTCGTGTCCAATATTGATAGTCAGTTTTGTGATTTTTCTACCTTTATGAGGAATGCTAGAGTGAGTCTTATAGAATTTCGCAAGTATTAGAAGTTTTATTTATGTAGTTTTCACTATACTAAATTGTAAATGTTATCGCAAAAACCAATTACCGCTTGTCGACTATCATTATTAGTTTTTAGTTCAAAAGGACAGCATTTGTATAATGTACTTGGTATTGACAAGAAAGCAACAGAAGATGACATAAAACGGGCTTATCGTAAATTGGCTTTGAAATATCATCCTGATAAAAATCTTGATGGAAATCCAGAAAAGACTGAGAAGGTATAATTGAATATAAGAATATATTTTAATCTAACTCGTAATTATATTTCATTCAACTCAGCACTTTTAGTTGCTTTCAGTTTAAAGAGGTCAACTACGCTAATGCTATACTTTCTAACCCGAGTAAACGAAAAGTGAGTTGTACGCATCCTCGTTAGTAAGTTCATGTTTTTAGTGAATCCCTCAGTTAATGTGAATATATTTATTTATTGTTAATTAGTAATAATTCTGGCCATTTCATAGTCCCTGAGGTCTGCTTATTGAGTTAGTTAAGATTTTCACTTCTTTAATGAATATTGTTAGGTATTCTAAAGATTAATTATTAACAGGTTTAATCTAGGTCTACGATGAGCTGGGTGACACAGGGTTGAGGCTTATGGAACAGTTTGGAGAGGATGAGAAAGTTTTCCAATGGTTCTTAAAACCATGGCTTAAGGTAATTAGGTTTTTTAAATATACGCTACCACGATATTTTTAACAGCCTAAGAAAAATTATGTATTACATAATGCTGATTTTTAACAGTGGCCGGGCATCGCATTTGCTCTCCTAACTTGTGGCTTATTCTGCTGTTGTTGCGGGTGTATGTGCTGCTGTAAATGCTGTTGTAATTTTTGTTGTGGAAAATTCGTACCTAAGGAACAAGAGGAGGTGAGTATTTTTTCTATATATTACTAGTCCTTTAACTTATCCATATTATATATTGTTGGTATGAAACGTGTTTATATATTTAGAAAGACATGGAATCATGAATTATGAATATATCTATAAGTAGAATGTATTTATCAAATACAGTAAATTGGACATTATAAGCTAGGATGGAGAGAAAAAGTCAAAAATAATCTTTGATTGTATCTGCTTGATTCTTTTTTTATTTGAGATGATTAGGTGCCAGTATACACCCATATTGATGAATTCTTATGTATTTTTGCTGTAAAAGTATTAGAATAAGCTTTCAACGCTTATTTTACTCTAGTATCATCCAACGGATGAAGACGATTTGGCAGATAGTGGAAGTGGCAGTCCGCAAATTATTATTGCTCAACCTGGAATCGATGAAGAGCCTACAGTAAGTAGTGCACATATTCCACCTACACATTGTCCATCACCCAAAGGACCAAATGGCGAAGAGCCGATAAGGGTATGTCTCTTTCTACATCATTTTAAAAAGTTTGAATTTATATATGAAAGTATTGTCTGGCTTATACATTTTTTGCCATCATGGTGCTTGGAAAAGCTTAACGGAAATGTTTAACAGCGGTATTTTCTTTATTTTTGATCACTTAGATGTGTTTTAGCCAACGGTTATTGCTATGCCTCCGCCAAGTTATGGTACTATTGAATCTAGTCACTAAGATAAAGTGACAATTTTCACTTGTTTTATAGAAATAAGTATTCTTCACCTCATAATAACTATGTAAAATTCTTAAGTATTACTCGCTATAACAGCTTTTATTACCTTTTTAATTTTACTCTGTACTAGGTCTCTGCAATCTTGTTTTTTTTCTTACAAATTCACTGCATAGTTCATAAAAAGATTGTTTGTACATCTTGAGCATTCCTCACCTTTAGAACCTTTAAAAATGCACTTTATGTCATTGTTATTTATATGCGGAATTGTTTGCATTTTCCCTAATATCATATTTTGTCTAATATAACATTACTATTCAGTGTATGTGTAAGAGAAAAAGGATATTGTTTGGAATCTGGTTGTACATCTTGTTTGTAGTTACTAAGCTGTTGCAGTGTATATACAAAATTACGTATTATATGCTTCTATTTTGTTGAACCTTTTGTATTGCAAAGTATGGTTCGCACAAATATGCTCACTTCATACTGTTTGAGGCTCGAAAAACCTTCCAACAGTATGCTCACTGCTCACTTATCTTCAGCTGTTGTAACTATTGTTCGCTTTAACTTGTCATAGAAGCCATATCTCGAAAGTTATTTATTTAATAGATTTTGTATTCTATTGATCGTGTCCCCATTATTGTGAATTTGTATCGCCTTATATGTACGATGTTTACAGTGATATCTTTTATATTAATTTTCTAGTAATGAAAGATTTTAATTAAGATTTTGTTTCAATCTGGTTCTCTATTATAATGTTCAATTTGTTCTGCTGTTAAACTGATTAGTAAAAGGTGACTACGGTCATCGGGTTTACTTTTTAAGAAATTGTCTATTTACATTTAGTTACTATCGCAAAATGTAGATACTAGATTTTTTTCTAAGTATAAATTAACGTTGTTTTAGCTATTTTTAATTTAAAACATTTACTAATTTTGATGGGTTCAAGATAAATTTTTAACATTTAGCCGATACTCCAATTCTACACTTTCCCATGCATATTCGAATTTAGTATATACCAGAATAATAGCGGCTAAATCTCTCCTTATTGACAGATTAGCTTGCTCAGCTGAGTCGGTTTAAGTGGGAATATAAAAAATGAAATACAATATATCGATTTTTTTTGGAGATTAGCATGTTATGAGTAATTCTTCCATTAAGCCTGAACACATTTGGATCCTTTAAGAAGGTTCTAGCAATAAGAGTGACGTTTGTCAATATCAGCTTGTAGCAACAGTCATGATTTGGAAAATCTATATCATCAGACACGAGTCAACCTACTTCTCCTTATGAATCTAAAAAACTTACCGTTGTATCAAACCTTTAAGAATTTTAAAATTCAAATGAGCTAAACTTACTATAGCTATAAATAAAGAATAGTGTCGAAAAAATAAATGATAGTTGATATGATAAAGAGTAGATACAATGGAACAACTGTGACTTGATCAATTCGATTGCCTTCATCAACTTGATTCTTCGATTAGCGGTCGTTTATCACTCGATTGGCCTCATCGGAAGACGCATGTGTTTCGCATTAGGCCTTGGCCGATAATGTTTACAATACCAGATGGAATACGTCAGAAACCAGACATTTGCCCTCCACTTCTTCCTTTTCTTCACTTTAATCTACAGTTTCATCCACTGTTCACTGACTGTTGGTAATAAATAATATCTGAATTTGAAATCAGCAACATACTTTTCATTATTTATTGAATCATAGACTTTGTAATCACTTATTCTTGAACAATAATACTATTATTACAGATAAGAAAAGGTGTATGTATATGTCTTTTCTTATGTTTTATGTTATTAAAAAAAACTTCGAAATGTCTGGAGCGGATAAACTAATTTTGCTGTCTCTTGACCATCCCATAATGTATTCGCCCCGCGTTTTTGATTGTTTCTGAACGGATGTCATTAAAAGACAAGTTAGAACAATCAAAGCCCCGTGACGAAACACTAAATAATTAATATACTGCTTAAGAACTTAGATTTAAATTAATTATTAACTCTATTTTTAAGAACCAGCCTATATCTATGACATTGATATGAATTTCGTATAGATTAAGTGTTTATTTTGAAATTAAATTTTGTTTGATTTGAAGCTTTGACACAACGTTTACAATCATTTTAGAGATTAGATAAGAATATGTATGGGTCTAACTAAGTACTGCGCTGGTGAGTGTTTGCTTTGACTTGTGTACATAGATCTCTATGATCAAAAAGGTTTCACTTATTAAAATTAGTGACAATTTCTTCTTGCAACAAATAAATTAAGTAAAAGTAATCACGACAATTAATGTATTGATTATATAATAAATATAAATTTAAAACATTGGTTAAAGGAACTAATAGATGAAAAAAACAGCAAACTTACAAATGTGTAAAAAGGCATAATTTTGAGTAGTTATAAGCATAATCATAATTGCCTAATCTCTCAAGTTATCACCAAGGAAGACGCCGGGTGCACGCAGTTAGTAAGCCTTGGAATAGTGTGATGATTAAGGTATGTTTTACTGCATGTCAATTGTTGTTAACTGTCTTGTTGTAAATGCATATTCGCAAATAATCTGTTTACTGCAATTTCATAAAGTGTACTTTATAATTGGGTTAATGACAGTAACCTAGTTATCGTTCTATTTTAGAACCATGTACTAAAAATGTTTATGAGCAAAACATTAATTTTCGTTGACTAAGACACTTTAAGAAACTGAGTACTTCTAACTGTATACCCAATAGAAATATGTGTAAATGTTAATAGACATTATGTAATTTGTAAGTTCACTTCTATGTTATTTCAAAATTTATTTGTAAAATTTCGAACTGAAATCACAATTTGAAAGATCATAGTGGAATACTTTTAATAATTAAATAAAGATTACTGAGTGGAATTATCATATGTTGGAAAATTTTATAGACTTTTAAGAATATAAACTTGGTAAGACTGTATAATTACTCTTAAACAATATCATTCAGATCACGAAATGAAAGATCGGCAAGAGAACGAGTAGAACCAAAAACTCGGGGAGAGTCAGAAACCTGTAAATACGATGAGGCTACTTATAAAAATGGAGTTGTTGTTTACAGCTTGTTAAATTAAAACCCACAGCATTGACGCTACTACCACTGCGTATGTATCTACGCATCATATCAGTAACTGTAGCTGGTCGCGGTCGAGATAGGATAACTTCGTGAACCGCAGTCAAAAACATCTCGAAAATCTGTTCACGACTGATTGCTTTCTGAAAATTTGCAAATAATCTCAGAGAGATCTGAGGTCTACTACAAGAAAATGTAAAAGACTGACAATTTAATATAAGTCAGCTAGAATCCTACCTTCGATCTTGCTTTCCATGTACTAATCAGCTTTGCCCACTCGTCTGATTGTAGTCGTTCACATGCACGTTCCAGCTTACTACGCTCCTGAATGGTAAACATAAGTAAAATCAAATTAATAATAATAGTACTAATAATAATTTGTAGTTGTACAAAAGTTGTTAGCTAAGTAGATTACCGTTATTGTAAGATATTTCTTTGGCTTTTGTGTGTTGTCTTGAATTAGCCATGAGTAATCTGCCACATGTTGTTGAATGCACTCGCGAGACTTTCGCTGTTCCTATAAGCATTCTGCAGCATGAATTCATTTAGAATATTACATACAAAATTTTATTCTAAAATAGATGGAGGCTATAATACCTCATAGATAACTATAGCAAATAGTGATCAGAGCAAAATCTAATTTGTTGCATATGTAGATTAATGTCTTCTCCTATCCTCTTAAATTTGGATTATCTTCTTAAACTAGTCATGAGAAAAAATCCGCTGTTCATCATAATAAATGATATTATCTATGGGTGGAGGAATCAGAGTGGAGAAGCCAAACATACTTAGTTAAATCCCACCATTAGAAACATTTCTAAGCGCTAAAGGATTAAAGTTTAGCATTCAATGTTAACAAATCTACATTTAAAAACAAAAAGTAGATTTGTGAATATATAGAAAATACCAAAGAAAAGTAAGAAGAAAGAGTGTAAACAAGAGAAAGGCAAAATTATTCTTAAAAATACCTCTTCTGTCTCAAACGTCATCACCATAGCTTCAACTTCAGAAATTATTAGATCGATCATCATTCCGTTGTCATTATCAGCTATTTCTGATCTTTCATCAAAAGACTGTGGCCTTGCCACCCGAGGAGATGTCATTTCGGCTATCCACTTTAGCATTTTTATTCAAAAACCTTAAAAATTTGAACTATTAAATATATCAACTATTATATCATCATCATAATATCTAGTTTCATTATATACAAATTTATGGATCTAAGATGTAGATAAGATTTGATAGTGATTCATTTTTTTGCTAAAATCTTCTAGTGATAAATTATGAACGAAAAGATACTGAAAGAAATATTCTTAGGAACATGAATTTCATAGAACTCTAAGCATTCATTAAAAAAAATTTTAACACTGCATTATTCTAACTGAGAAAGGTATATATTAAAATTAACCTGGTTATAGGATTATAGGTAAATATTTTTTTAAATTAAAATTTTCATAACTTTTCGTAAATATGACTAGAATTTAGGGAAGGAGAAACTTGTTGAGATGTCTCCCAATTAATGATGGTGCAGATAACAAGCTTGTAGGATCTCAAGCAATGTTCACATTTATATACCAAAATGATGAGCCGTTACCTGGGGAACGGACGCATCAAAAGATTATTCGCGAGGCTCAGTCTAATATGACGTTGTGGATTACCCGTAAGAAGTTCTTGAACAACTTATCTTAGGAGTAATGCTCTTTTTAATAGCATCAATAACGAAAGAGATCTAAAAAAAATATTGACACTGTTATTAGCCTACTGTGACGCAGTGATTATAGGCTCCTTGCTGGTCAAACACCGAAACACGCAATTCTGTCCAATCCTCCAATTCTTAAGTTTCGCGGTTCTAGAAAAAACTATATGATTCACACCACTACCACTTTTCTTTTATTAATAAACCTAACTCCATAGAATTTATGATATAAACTGATTTCAAGAATTTTATTTCCAGAAAATGAAGTCAAACATTAAAGAATTGCTGCAACTACTTAGAGTATTATTATTATTTAATTCATTAGATTTAAATCACGTTTTTAAGCGACCGTGGTAGAAAAACGACTGCAGATGAAATTTCGGAGAACCGTGGTCCAGCACTACAAGAAATTTTTGAATTTTTGTAATAGGTGATGCCCTACAAATATTTCTGGTCATATTGGTAGTAATAGATAAAATAAAATATAAGGTTATTTTTTTTGTCCAATTCTACTACTGGGGTTATTGTATGTAATATTTGTTGTGAATTAGCTGTAGTTGCAGAACTATATATTTTACGGTTTTAAAAATTTTAATTAGTACCTTATAAATTATATCTACCTGTGGTTTACCGTAATATTAAACTACACTTTGATTAACAAGGTGAATAAATTAAATTGAAGAAACGATTAAATTAGGGAATTCTGTATTAGGTATTTCCGTAATGGTGTTCGGTAGTTTTGCACTAAATTCCAGAAGAAAACACTGGTTATTCCATATATTCCAAAGTCCACGGTAAATATCAGTGGTTAATATCCCTTAGGTTAATACGATTATAACTAAGTAATTATAAATAAAGCCGGACCTTCTAAAAATAAATATATAGTTCCTAAAATATTTATTTCCACCGATGAGATTTCGTTCAAACGAGTTTTATGATGATTGATTGCGACTTTAAGATCGCCAACAGAAATGCAAGCAATCGGCTATCTCCTACTGCTATGCATATTTACGAACACAATCCAACTTTCATACAGGGAAAAGCTATGGCTTCGCACTATGGAGTACACTACTTATTCATATTATCTTAAAGGCTATCAACAGATGAGAGCTCGTTATTTGTTACAGAAAGCAGCTTACGACAGAACAACGGTTAGATTTGCCCGACCTTCATTCCATAGTTTTTTATTATTATTTAAAGCAGCATATATTAGGTGTATGCAGAAGTTCTAGCGCTTTTTTCAGCACTGGTATAGCTATTCAAAACTTAAATAAATTCCCGCCTTTTTGTCT
>JAJAVP010000225.1:87166-100328 GCA_020740425.3 Heterorhabditis indica | reverse complement strand
TTTGAACTTGGGCTGGGAAGTTCTCCTACACTGGGTTTGTTCCCCCGACTTGACACCTTCGGATTACCATTTATTCTGGTCGATACAGAACTGTTTAGTTGGACAGCGTTTTCGAGATATGGCTAAGGTACGAAAATGGATTGATGAATTCATTGCCTCCAAGCCGAGCTTGTTCTTTCGCGAAGGCATTCGAGATTTAGTTGAGAGATGGCAGAAGGTCATAGAAAGCGAGGGAAAATATTCCAATGATTGAATTGTATTTTATCTTATTGGAATAAATTGGATGTTTGGAAAAAAACAAAAACTTTTGCATACACCTAATATTCAAACTATCTAGGCCTAGTAGGATTTCCTTAGGTTCATATAAATATACAAAATAGTAATTAATTTTAGGCTCAACCTCGTTTGGCTATACCTTTCATCGACAATAGTACAACATTAAATACAAAAGCAAATTTCATCAGTCTAAGACACATTTTTAACAGCCCAGAAACTATAGATAATGAAATTGGAATACCCCTTAACCAACCTTTAAACTCTCAAAAAGTAACTTTTAATAGATATTTAGAGCAGTATTATAATAATAGAGCATATCCTCATTTACAGAAGTAGAATTTTACATTATATTCATACTGAAAAACACTTTTCTAATTAAACATTTCTAAAAGTTCTAACATTTTACTAACTATGAAATGTATTATTATGAATAAAAGCAATCTTATAAAAATTGTGTAGTCTGTATATAAAATATAATTCCCAATTAGCCAATTTTTTTTGGCTCTGTATTCAATAAGCGTCATGTTTAAATTTCAAAATAACCTTTATGGAAAATATTTAGTTGTAATTAGTAGTTCCTCAATAAAAATCCAAATACTATTGAAGTATTAAAGGTTAACTAAAATTATTTTAACAAATAAATATAAAAGAGTCTAAATACGATTTTACATGGATACCGTATGCAAGTGATTTGCGTTACTAAGTTCAGGCCTAAATTTTCAATATTTTCTGGAGAAATTTTCAATTAAATTGTCGAGTTCAGTATTCTTTAATCAAGTTTTTTGTTAATTCAGGATTATAAATTTATCAATAACGTTACAATAGTGCAAAATAATAAGTGTTTGGTCTGTGGTACTGAAATCAATTGTTCGTTATAACTTGGACTTACTGCGTGCTTACTTATTTTTTTTACTGAACGTTGATCATCTTTACCTACTGTTGCGTTATAACGATAATTTAGCTTGAGGTATCAGCACAATGGCAGACCGTGGTGGGTTCCGTGGTGGATTTGGTGGTGAGCGCGGAGGACGGGGACGTCTAGGAGGTGCAGGAGGCGAGCGCGGAGGTCGTGGAGGACGCGGAGGACGAGGAGGACGAGGCGGTCGTGGAGGACGGTTGGAACAGTTCGCGTTATTGCCCAGTGTACATAGTTGTTACCATATATACCCAGTACTAGCGACCAACGTTGAGGAACATGGAGATATGAGGTTTTGGCAACAAATTAAGTTGTGCATTCCAGCGCTGGACGAGGAGGCGAGAAGGAAAATGATTGGGTCCCAGTAACAAAGCTTGGAAGACTCGTCAAAGAGCGCAAAATTACCACCCTAGAGGAGATATACCTCAACTCTCTCCCAATCAAGGTATTTTATTTTATCATTTTATCGTTTTATAATGGCGGATAGGAACCAGTTAGTACCTCTGTTCTGAATGGGCCGACAACCCGCCGAAATTATTGTGGTCTCATTAAGGTCGCTTGTTGACTATTTGGGTCTACGAGCATTACCACTGGGTCACACAATAGGGCTGTTTTCATCAACTGGAAATATATTTTTCTTCAGGAGTTTGAGATCATTGATACTCTTTGCGCAAACTTAAAGGATGAAGTCCTCAAGATCACTCCTGTTCAGAAGCAAACCACGTATGTTTTTCTAAGCTAGAGATTTTACGGCACAAAGGAACCATGGAAGGACATTTCTCTTTGTGGGCCGAAAGTTGCCAAGATCATTATGATTAATATGGTCGCTGTTCAAGAACTATTTCATGTATAGCATTACCAATAATCATAACAGTTACATGTCGAATATTTCCTATGGAATTGGTTTTTCAGGGCTGGTCAACGTACACGTTTCAAGGCATTTGTTGCTATCGGAGATCACAATGGACACGTAGGACTGGGTGTTAAATGTTCCAAAGAAGTTGCTACTGCCATTCGTGGTGCTATTGTTGCTGCAAAATTGGCGGTTATTCCCGTACGTCGTGGCTACTGGGGTAACAAGATTGGATTGCCCCACACAGTTCCTTGTAAGGTCACAGGGAAATGTGCTTCTGTCATGGTTCGCCTTATACCAGCTCCCCGTGGAACTGGTATTGTTTCTGCCCCAGTACCGAAGAAGCTTTTGCAAATGGCTGGAATTCAAGACTGCTACACATCAGCAACGGGCCAGACAGCTACTCTCGGTAACTTTGCGAAGGCGACTTACGCGGCTCTTCAGCGAACGTACTCTTACCTAACCCCAGATCTATGGAAGGAGGAGTCTTTGGATAAGACTCCATACCAAACGTACCATGAGTTCCTGGCACGTAAATAGATTGGTTTTGTGAACGTGTTTGATTGTTACCGTTGACAATAAAATTATTGTGATCTTGTTGGATTGCAAAGTGAAGTGTTGTGCAAGTGAGGATCAGAAAGGGCGTGGTGCGTAAGTCTGGCAGGTGTTGCGCAGTTGTTAGATACCCGCGAAAATTGGGAATTCAAATGTCGACGCTTGAAGTTGAGAGTAATTGAGCGCCTTAATTAACCGCAAGACTCGGGGTTTGGTTCCCCTGTAAATCGTGTGAGTGGCATTAAATTTATTTATAAGTGAAGTCGAGGTCTTTCGAGTTAATTTTTGGAGGGTGAGTATTTAACGCTATAATAGGGTTTTTTACGTACTCGGTGGTTCTGGCCAGTTGATGTAGATTGTTCTTTTACTCATTTATGCTATCAATAGATGGTGTTTCACTATTTTCAAACAGATTCTTGCATATCCGTCTATACTTGTTTATGATAGTTGCATATTGAGGTTGTAATTACATAATAACATTTACCATTATTTGTATTAAAGATGTTATCCTTCATTTTGGATATATTATAAAAAGTAATATTTGTTTTGGGTAATTTTTAATTACCTTTGTATTTGTATGTACCATTCGCAGCGAAAGTTTTAGTAAAAACGAGATTGAAAAGGTTGGCGTGGTTAAAATCTTGTTTTATAAAGTCAAAATTATTTATTACAAACAAGCTTTAGGCCTATGGAGAAACGACATAATGGTGGGCCTTTTTCAAGTGACTCGTCTAGAAAAATTATATCTCTTCTTTACGAAACTGTTCAGCAAAAGAATCGTTTGCTTGCAAGTCATGATATAGGTAGAATAGATGTTTGTATAGCTTTAATCTCCAAAGTTTTTCATGAAAACTTGGATTTCACGATGTATTTGATAGCATAACGGACATAATATGTTAATGTTACTATAGAAATGCTACAAGCCATCGACGTGATGGATAGATTACGAATGAACTGGAAAAATTCATGCGAAGAAGGTGGATTTATTAAAGAACAGAATTCGAGATTGGAATCAGAACTTGAGTAGGAATTAATTATTATACCAGCCATATGTATATATGTATATAGCATTGGATACTTCTTTGGAGTTAATTATATTTTGTAAGGGAACCATTATGTAAATATATATATTAAGACTTCGTGAGGGACGTATGAAAACATTGCAAGCTGAGCTAAAAGATGCAAGGGCTCAAATTCGTGCTCAGCTGACGGAAAATAGTACATTGAAAGCTGATCTGGATGAGATGGACAGCAGATTTAAGTTGGTAAAAGAACTACTGAAGGTATGATTTTGAGCTGCAGTGTTTTTTCTCTCGTGTAAAGTAATTTTAGTCAGAGCTTGATCATCTATCATTGGAAAACCGTAAACAACTGGCGTTCCTTAAAGAGCCTGGCTTTGTTCGGAAAAACTCTCGAAAAATAGCGATAGAACAGTATATGGAGGTTTGATTATCCTTTAATTTTATTATAATTTGGATTATAATAGTTTTTTTTTTCGGAGGAAGACGATGCAACACTTGATAGTGAAAATGTTGATTATGATCGGACGGGTGATAGTCTTGAATTAGATGAGGAAGATGAGAGTAATCTAAGGTATGTTTATATAACGTTTTGCAATTTTTACTTAGAGAAATAACCAATGTTTTGAATGATCCATTAAGTTATTGTTATGTTAATCAAATATAGGTCTGGTCGAGTTTTTCGTCGTTCATCTGCAGGCGGACCAGGAGTGGGAAAGCGTTCAGCTTCAGCTCAAGCTCCATCAAAGAGAAGCAGAAGCCGATTATTTGCAGCCACTACTACTAACACCATAGAAGAACAGGTAAAGCTTATTATTTTTTATTGTATAAGTTAACTAATTCATAAGTTCTAAGTGATACAATTAAATATTATCTATATTACTAAAACTTCAATAGATTGATAACATGTTTCTTCTCTCTGCTTTAATTGTAGATGATTCAATAATGCAAATTAATTAAATAAGGCCAAAATATCGTTTATTTTCGAATGAGGATCCCTTGCCTCGTAAACGATCTAAAGAAACTGCTGGTGAAATAACAACAACTACAACAGTTACCGTTGATGCAAATGGAATACGCCCTTCTCGTGCAAAAGTAACCATACGTCGTAGCATGAATAGGAGTATGTCAGAAAGCAATATTCTTGTTGAAAGGGTAAGAACTAATGTTTTATATATGAACTGCTATGGATAATTTTGTGTTTTCAGGAGCAGCAGGCTCATCGTGGTGTGCATACTCCTCGTACTCCTCGAACTACAAGCACAATTGATCTGTATGTTTTCTAGCGTTTTATTGAATCTATAATTTAATATTAACTGCTTATTTTTTGGGTGATTTTGTATCATTCATTGTGTCAATACAGTCGAACTCCAATTCGCACTCCGGGTGGTTCTTCTTGGACTAATGGTTACCCAATAGAACAGCGTAAACACAATTTTATAAAATTATCTACATATTTCAAGGTTAGCAATACTCTATGATCCAATTAAATGTTGTATTATATCTATTTCATAGTAGACGTGTTTTTACATACATACATCTTAGATTACATCATGCGACGTATGTAATAACGGTATAAATTTCGCCGCTAAACCAGCAGTGAAATGTGTAGACTGCCAACAGCATGTACACGTAGCTTGCTCTAAGTAGGTTTACCACTTAAAGTTGTTTTTATAAAATTGTACAAAACCGTAGAAATGGTTATTTTGCTATGTCCAAGTCAAATATAATTAAAAGATTTTTTAGACGGCTAGGTTTACCATGCGTTCCTCGCACATGCACTCCAGTCCGGACACCAAATAAGAATCGTAAGCAAACAACATCTTACCGTCTACAGGTGACAATCATACCTATGTATATTGTTTAGTTGATTGGAATTATAGTCTAAAATGTCAGGATTTCTGTCCGTCAACAGCTCCGATGATACCATATCCTATTATTCACTGTGTTGTCGCTTTAGAAAAGCGTGGACTCTATCATGAGGGTATATACCGAGTACCAGGAAAAAAGTCGCAAGTTGGTGCAATCGTCTGTTTGAATATATTTTGTTAATTTTTTTAGAAGCATACTTTTTGAATATTATTAATAATGTTTGTCCAGGTATCTTCTGTTTTGAACGAACTGCGTAATTCTCGTGCCATACCAAAACTGGATTTACAAGACTTAGAAGTCATTCCCGATTGTATCAAACAATTTTTAAGAGAACTTAGGGTTAGTATTAAGGATGTGTCTCTATTATGCAATGTTTTATAGCAATTATTCACTCTTAATCATGGTTTTCCTAACAGCAAACATTATTTTCTGATTTTCACTGCTTTCGATTAAGGATCCTTTGATTCCGAAGTCTTCACGTGAGGAATTCGTTCGAGCCGCTATGGCTGGGAATCACTTGGCTTTGAATACGGCTATCTGCGATTTGCCACAACCGAATAGGGACACTCTTGCTTATTTAGTTCTTCATTGGCAAAGGGTATGTGGTTTAATTCTGGTTTATGATTTATATCATACTTCTCTTTTAGATTGTGGATCAGAAGGAGCTAAATAAAATGCCCCTTGAGAATATTGCTCGATGTGTAGCGCTTTCTGTCATGGGCATGTCATCATACACTAAGGGGGACATAGGTACAGCTGCACGGGAAACCGGTGAACGTGAGAGAGTTCTGATAGAACTTTTGAAAATGTCTCCAGTAAGTATTCAATATTTAGATTTTTTTACAACTTAAGTTAGTGTTTTATATCATATTATTCGGATCTTTTTTAGGAATACTGGCAGCGCTTTTTAACATTTGAGACGCCATCAGTATATACCACTCCAATAGCTCCTCCTTCGACTCGTACAGTTTGGGAGACCCCAGCTGCAGTAGATAGAAGTATGCTTGGCCCAGTAACCGTCTCGCCACAAGTCAGTGTTCCTTCCCTTCTTAGGCCAGTAGCCCGTCGACCACAAAAATTCTTTGAAAGTCCGAAATAGTCTTTCTATGTGAATAGCTATAGGTTTGACGTCTCTGAATCTTTTTATTTCTTTCCTATCTAAATGAATTTTATTTCCTGTATTCAATCCACATCACATTTGGGTGAAAAAAGTGTATTAATTACATTAGGTAATTTTATCTCTTACGTTGATTTTCCAATTGTTTTGAATTACTAATTATTAAATCTGTTTATCACTGTGCTTGTGCTTTATATAATTGTGAATTATTAAGTAAAGTCATACTGCTTTGAAATTATAGAAAGTTGTTTAACATGTGCTGTTACATCTCTTAATCAATCGTGTGAATTTGCTCTTTTTAGCATAGTATAATTTCGAATATATTCTAAAGTTGATTTGTAATAACGAATATCTGGGTATAAATTATATATCGTACATCGCTGTATATACTACTCGGATGTTTTCAATAAACTTGGTAATGAGTAGTTTTTAATATAGCAGTATCTGGAATTTTTAGAAGTCAACTCGTGGGACTATGAACTGAGGTGCGCAAAACATGTTCATACTTCCGAGGACGGTGTCTACACACTTGTTGAGGCAGAGGATCTCACATTCTGTTAAAGTATATATAGTACTGGATTCCACCATTTTAATATCATTATTTTAATATCATTACATTGATTAGTGTATTCGAGACGAAATGCCAGTCATTGGAAAGTTTACACAATAACTAAGCAAATAGATACGTTCACTGGTGATAACATACAGACTTAACCGATAAGGACTAGCTAGAACGATGATGGACCCCTACATCGTGTGGAATTCATTTGTTTTCTTATTTTTTGTTTTTTAGGACGCCCATGACATCAAAGTAACATTTCATTTCCTCTAATGGGTAGACTAAATAAGGCATATTTGAATTACCACGAACTTGAACTAATTTTTGTTTCACTTTTTCTTTTAGTGTTTTAGTATTGAAGGGCTTTCTGATCATTAAAATCATCTTTTTGCTATCGAATCTCTAGTAATACATTAGTAAACTCAGTGCGCAACAATTTTTTAAAGTATATTTTGTGCAGAGTAGTTACATAATCGGGATGGGTATAGGGAAGGAATTTTTTTGTTTATTATTTACATTTTATTATTAAAATTTGAATTTCTGAGAGCTCAATTAGCACTCTTAGTTAGTCATGTCCATGGAGCATATTAAGGCTGGAGATTTGTAAGATTGTATTAAGCCGGTGATGGAAGAATCGTAGTGAATACAAATGTTTGGCACTTGATGTAGGCAAATTTTCCATAAAAGCGGTCTATATGACTTGAACGGATAGTTTATACTGTGCTGTGCAAACACTGTACCACAGAAAAATTGTCACTTTATTTATTTCTTGCATTCCTGTCACTGAATCACTTTCGCACACTAATTCTATAAGAGTTTAAATCATGATATTAAAAAGGAGTGTATATACTAATAAACTAGTTTTTTAATATATGCACAAACCTATTACTTTCCTATTGTTTGCGTGGATTGTTATAATGTTCAATCACCATCAGAAATAAGTTAAATTCAAAGCTCATTTAGTGATATGGAGATAAGTGGTTCTTCGTATAATGAAGAGGGAATTCTACAAATTTTGAACGATTTAGAACGAAAGGTTTGAGTTTTGGTAAACTGTTTATAATAAATTGATAATTTCAGTTTAACTGAAATAGTATAATAACATTTTCATAAAATATATTTTAGGAGAAGATTTTCGAGACATACAAGGTTGCTAGTGGAGCAGAATATCGCTTCCAGACAAGAGCTATTGTGGAATTTATAGAATTCGAAATGCAAAAAGTAATTAGGTAATATATGAGAAACCTGTTCTTCATTTAAATCTTGAGTTTTGGTAGATATAATAATTGCCTTACTACTTTCGTATTAGTTACAACTACATTTTAACAGTAAATTATCTTCAAATTCTTTGTATAGGATTCAAATAAAATAATGCTGTAAAGACTCAATTTGTTAAAGAACGTATATTTTTAATAGGGTAGATCTTGTGAGAATGTATGAAGTGGATAAAGTAATGTGTGAACTTCTCTGCAATGTATTCTTTGGTAGACAACTTTGTCTCTGCAGAGAGGTGCTGAGTGACAATTCAAAGTTAGTTACTTAGTCTATAATACTTTGAAATGGTATACACAACAAACATTCAAATTCTTAAGCTTCAGTTTATTATTTGTTTTATTTCGTCAAGCTCAGAGAGGTTCTTTGATAAGGACATATGGCCTGAGTGCAAATTTCATCTTTATTCGGGAGTACTACTTATGTATGCTTGTACTATAATGATCAAATTGTTTGAGGGAGTCCATGAGCAATATATGGTCAAACGATATACTGACAATAGAAAGTATGCTTTTTTGTATTTCACTTCATAGCCTCTTGAATTTAACTTAAATCAATTAATTAATCCCGAATTTTAGATTTAAGTTTAATGTTTGAACGACTGTTATTATTTAATAACATAATTGTAGGTATTTTGAACAAAAATCACTGAATCTTTTAAACGAAATATTTCGTCGAGATGCGAAGCTTGCTCGAAACTCACTGGAGATTGACTATGAAAGAATCTTTCGAAGTGCTGGAAATTCACTAGCAGAATCACCTCAGCCCTCTAATAGTACGATTTGCAATGGATGTTGTAGAGGTAAGAAAATATAACTTATAGATATAGTTTGAAGCTTCATATAAATAACTTTTTAATTTCTCATGGGTATAATTAGTTAAGGTGAGACACCTTGGAGTATACGTTATGATGAGAGTTCTATCGAGCTAATGGCGATTGCATTTAGAGCCGAAGCAATGGTTAGTGAATAATTGTTTATCATCATTAGAATTTTATAGTTAACCTGGAAAATTATAATACATATATAAAAGGAGTTTCTTGCCCATCACTGCTGTCAAAGTATTATCGACTATCGTTGGCATGGTGGAACAAAAGTTAAACTGGTATCATTTACCCTATTTAAATTGCTTGAATATAACTTGATCATTTAAATTAATTTCATCATTATAGACTAAAAATGTGATGAGCTACGTAGTGCCATGCCTAATCTACATAGAGAAGAACTCACGACTCAGGAGGGGACCTGTTTCTAGTCCAGAACAATCTACTCCCAAAAAAGAAAAATCCATAAGCATATTAACAAATACTGCTGAATCCTTACAACAGAATGAGATTTGGGATTCATCACAAACAAGACAACGAACAAATAAGGGAAACATCGATGACGCTCGCTTGGAACAATTGCATCCATGTGTCAATAATCCAATCGAGAAATCATATAATGTTGTTGATACAAGTGTTATGTCTTCTAACAATGATGAACAAGAACAGCAACAATTGAACAGCAAAGGTTTAGCTCCGGTTGGACCAATGGAAGCCCTTGGTGTCATCTTCCCAATTAGACACTCAAAGGTAGAGGAAGAAAGTTACGAATTATCAAGTATTGGTCCTAAAGAGAATGAAGAATATTTGGAGAGAATGTTAGGGAATCAAAATTTATATGAAAGGTCTAGAAATGAAACAAAAAAGAAGGGGAAATTTAAAAAACTGTTGTTGCTCATGTGGCACCACTACAGTATCACTGGAGGAAAATTTGCCATTCACCTTGTAGGTTAATATCTTCTTTTTTTTGTAGAGACACAAGTCTAAAATAGTAAATGAAATAGACTATAATGTTAAATATGAGTCCTGTAGAATAATGGTGTTCTTAAGAGATAAGCACAGAGATATTCCATCCAACATATATTGTAGATATTTCGGGCGTTTTATGTGATTCTTTATGCTTGGGTCTTAGTATCCAAGCCTCGACGTGCATACCCGTATCCAGCTTCCTATTGGGCAGAGATCTTCGTCGCTTCTGTACAATTAACACAACTCTGCGAGTTCATAATAAAAATTAAACATCAGGTAAATATTGTTAATTCCATTTGATCTCCGAATTATTACCATCTTTTAGATGGATCCATCTGATCCCAGGAATGGATCTTCAATGTCCACTGTGAAGAGGAGATATACAGGGGTAATCAAAAGATTAAATAGGGTGAGTACTTAGATTTGGTCATCCTATTGGAATAAAGTCCGTGAAAGAAAGTGCTATTCAATGATTTGGGGTTTCATTGTTGAATTGAATTTAAATGAAAAATAGCAAAATAGGTACCACAGAATTGCTGAATAATAATGGCAAGTTTGTATTTATTGCAATAATAATGAAGAACCTGTATACGAAATGTCCACAGTATTTGCAAGAATCGTAAACAGGAATATTGTCAGAGCTTTCAAGATTGGGCGAGAGAACACCGTGTGTCTGTCTGGAGAAACGGAGTCATCATTGCAAATGCTATTCTTTCCATTGGTATCATCGTTTACGCATCACTTCATGATGGAGAAATCTAGTCAGTGCAACACGATTTAGTGGAGGAAAGGCAACATATTAGTAGGATATCTAAGAAAGGAGTTTAATATCTCGAATATAATTCTAAACGTAGTTTTTCCTTTCACAGCAAACATACATCGACATCCTTCATTGTCAAAAACACTTTTAGCAATTGCTAATTAAATTAGCGTTTTATATTTCCAGTGGTTTTTGGGCTTTTCTTGCTACAATGAGTGACATTCTCTTCCACGTTTCGTTTCTGTTCGCTACCATTTCAATGATACGCTTCCTCAGCATATTCTACTTCTTTGGAGTGCTCACTTACATGCTTCGAAGAATGGTGAGATTAATCTCCGGAGACAGTTAAGTTTAACTACCAGGACAACAGAATTTAGACATCACTTGTGATAAACCGTCTTCTCCAGACACTTTTTTTGACGAAAAAATTGTACTAAATGTTTATCTACAACCAAGCAAGCCTATATATGTTTAATGTTAAAGGTTTCAATTGTGAAGAAGTTTTTGCTGATCTTCATTGTGTTCTGGGTCATCTTTGCCGTATGTCATATCAGCATGGCAGGTATACCGTCAAATATGCATTACTTAATCAGAAAGTAATATTACCAAGTTTTCGAAGTACTTTCTAGACCACATACACGGTTATTAGTTTTTGTTCAAAGTTTCATCTTCTGTCATGCATAGTCTTCAGAAGAATATGGGCGAAGAACCAATAATTCCCTACCGTGGCTAGTTTTCCAGAATGGAGCCTTTGAAATATTTGGAGAAGTGGATGATGAAGATAAAACAGGTAATCTAGGTGCTACCAATTTGCAAAAAGGATTATTGTAATTAACTGACACAGAACACGTTCGAAATATAACAAAGTAAAATTCTAGTATCGGACGAAAATATGCTACAACTGCATCCGTAATACCATTTAATTGATAATCTGTTAAATTCACCAACTATGTAGTAAGTAACAATATAATAATCACAAAAGTTACTCATGACAATACTTATTACAATACATCTTTCGTTGAGTTTTTCATTAGGAAGATTTTGACCAGTAACTGAAGTGAGAGGTGTCAGATTGGTTAGTTAAAAGATGTATGAGTTTAGCCAAGTATTCTGAAGTTCTGACTTGCTATTAAGACCACATAACAAATGTACAAATATCACTGGGAGTAAATATTAGGAAGTGATCCTACTGTGAAAAGGATGAATTTATAAGATTGGTCAGCTATGCGCTTCTACCTTCTGCGGTGGTAATGGAGTAAATTTTGGTGATAAGAGAATATTTTAAACTTTTCTACCATATGTAATTACACTGATAACCTAACAGTCCTTAAGCATATTATGGTTTAATGATGAGACCTAGTTAAAGGAGGTTTTTTTTATGCATTTTAAGTCGAGACTGCATACGTATAATCTTTTAGTTACGTATGAATTACCTAAGAGCTATAATTATCTAAGGAGTGCCCCTCGCAATGCACACTTAGCTAAGGAGATAGTAGCACTGCACGTAAGTTATAGACTAGTCCCTCGTTTTTTCTAGTAAGAAAGTGCCACAAGTGGGTTCGGGAAATACTTGGTAAGTGATGTGCTAAAGGTGGGCTATAAGGTAGCTAAGCGAAGCTGGTAGCCGAAAGCTATATGAAAGAAGTAGCCGAATCAGATTACTCTCTATCTAACAGTTCAAATTTTTGGTCGTAAGTATAGTTGTACCAGCATGGAATTACATGGGTGTGGATAGCGGGGTGGCTGGGGTGCGTGCTGTAAGACGAGGGTTCGAATCCGCCATGACATTTTCGAAATCCTTAGTGTCACTTTTTGCTACGGCTCCGTTAAAATTTGTCCACGGGCGAACCTACGTGGAGTACGGAGCAGCCAAACCCGACCCCGCAGTGTGGCGGGCAGTAAATGAGTGCTCTGGCGATCGAGCGGCGCTGCGAACGATGGTAGGTTCCCGAGTGCTTGGCGAGAAGTTGGTTAGCGGGTAGGGTAAGTGAGTTTGACTGTGTGTTCTTGTTGTCTTAAGATTGCGGGCATGGCTTCTGTCTGCTCAGGCTCCGTCTTCGGCTGTCGAGGGCGTTGAGAAATTCCTGCTTCCCTTATGGGGGTTAGCGGATAATTTTGGACGCTCCAGAAGCGTTCGGCATTTATGTGCCGGATTGCTATTGGAGCTTGTT
>JAJAVP010000225.1:22695-85776 GCA_020740425.3 Heterorhabditis indica | reverse complement strand
CCTCTCACCAACCTCTGCATCCGCGGGGAACCGAACCACCAACGTTGTAGACAGCCGACAGCGCCGTAGACCACTTGACCATTGGAATACAGTCTTCTAGTGACCATACAACCAATAAATTATTGATTCGTTGGTAGCAGTTAGGCAATGTTTTATCCGAGCAGATTCTATAACTACTACTACTACTACAGGAGTAAGCCTCAGATTTTCCCACATTTCCCCTCTAGTTCATCACTTAATTTTACTGCTGACCAAAAAACGTGGTTTCCGCAAGTACAGCCAAACTAACAAACTATCAACAACAGCGACGAGTAGGATTCGAACCCCCACCCCAAACACGCTGAGCAGAGGCACAGACCATTAGACCATACACTAGGTAAACTAGGGGAGTTAATGGTACGAAAGTTGTACCAAAGCAGCATATAATGCGTGTCATAAATAGTAACTAGAATTATTATCTAGCTAATTACGGTTGTTGGCAACACGTATATCCTGAAGTCATAAACTGTACGATATATTTTATTTCAACAGTGGCTTGATTCTTACATTAATCCTGTGAAGGTATTATAAATGCAGTTTCATCATATTTTAAATACAAAATGATTATTTGTCTAACTAATTTTCTCTAAGTTCCATTCAATCTAAAATGATGAAATATATCCAATCTTTTATTAATTTAATTATAGTATTACCTTTAAGACATCGCAAATTAACCTAAAACCAGTGGAAGATGAAGTTTTCAGGTTCGGTTACTGGATGTGACGAATTTACTTGGCAAGAATTTTCTGAACTAAATACTGTTGAAATGCGTTGTTTGTTCCGCTCAACTTTAATCCCGCTTACCTTATTCACCTATATGATATTGGCCAGCATTATGCTAGTTAACCTCCTCACAGCTCTACTCACGTATGTTCACCTATATCTTTAAAAGACGTATAGACAGAGAGTAGGTGAAATGTACAATCACTGCTTTTGTAAAGGTACTTATTTTTATGTTTACATGCCTATTTAATGTGATATATCCGCGTTATATATTAATGAGGTTAATACGGTCAAAAATCTGAACTAATCTTTCAGAATTATTTTACACAATAATTTGTCCAGTTAAAGCAATCTAAAGGACATCATAATCGGACCTACTTTCACCTATCCTCTCTATTTTTAAAGCATATAAATTATTTTATAATTTAAAAAAACCATCATCATTAGGAAATATAAACTGTTAATAATAATATACTGAAATTTTAGAAGACAACTAGTTATAATTGCGGTGTCTATTTTAGTAGAGAGTATGAAGAAGTAAGCGGCGGATGTTCTGAAACGTACTGGAAGTTTGAAAAATACTATCTACTCGCAACGTAAATTTCACTAAATTATAAACTAACTACAATAAGGGGTTTACAAAGGGCTTTTGCAATAAATAATCTCCAATTCTTCAGATATGAGTCGAAACTCTGGATACCACCACCGTTCTCCCTTTTCTACTACATTCTGAAATTTTTTGCTTTCGCTATTCGCTCATTCATATTTCTATACTGTGCTTGTTGCTGTAGAAGTATAATTGGGAAAAATATATACGGATGTATCCCAAGTTGTCTTGCTTTTTATTTCAAGAAACTTGAAGGTCACATTTTTAGCATTATCTTATTTTACTTATATCTGCTACATCATAATTTCATTACTTAAGGAAAACCATGGGGGACACTCAAACAGTGTTTGGATCATAGTAATGATGAAGAAAACTTGGAAAAAATAAGACAACTCATTCCCGTTAGTTTTATTAAAATTGATGTTTAAATAATTAATTTAAGTTGAACTAAAAAGGACAGTATTTTTAGTCACGTTTTTCAGAAGGAAAACAAATACCAGTTTAGTAGTAAATTAAAGGAAATGGTAAGCCATATCTTTCACTTGATTATTTTTTACGATAAAAGTAGTAATTTATTAAGTAGACTAAATAATTTTCACATAAAGTAGGAAACAAATATCTTAAAGTGTAACGTGTACTTTCATTTGGCACAACTTGAACAAGAAACCGACGGCGGGCCAGAAAAACGGATGGACAGTGCGAGTGAACTGTTGCAGAAAATCGTTCGGATGTATACCGATTATATTCGACAAGAGACGAGTACAATAATGACACGGTATACTCTATAACTAAATAATAGGCTTAATCAAGGAAAAGGATACTTTGGATGGAGACCTCTAACATTTGTTCATATCACAGTCTCATTAGGATGTTTTCTTAAAGATTCATACTCTTATCTGATTTTCGAGCCCCTAGATTAATACACAGCACTACTTCACATAAATTAACATGCAAATTAAAGATTTATTGCATAAGTGTTGATACCATGACCAGCAGACTGAGTGAATTACCCAACGATTTATCAACGAACTGGGACACAAGGAACAACAGTACAATGGAGTAAGATTCTCTTGCAGCATCTTATAGTTGAAACTTATTCTTATCACTAATTAAAGTTCTAATTAATCTTAAAATTCCATTCAAACTAGGTACATTTTTCAGGGATCACGGTATTATGCTACAGAGTAGTTCAATGAAATGAAATCGACATATTTCGGATGGTTACAAGAACGGATGACTCAGTCAATCAACTGACAATGAGTAACCTACGTTCGATAATTTTATATATTGCGCTTTAAGCGAAAAATGGCGACTATATTGATAATCTCTAACCATAATCTCTTCCTGGATGCAATGTCTTTATATATATTGATATGAGAGTATTTTTAAACTTAGCCCCAAAACATTCTAGCCGTTTAAATCTACTAAAAGTAATTTGTATGCAAATAACATACTATTTTTTGCTAATGTAAGTCACGCTTCCAGTTTATAAAATTCACTTATGAGTTTAATGAGGCATCAAAATAGCAAATCCATCCTCATCAGTAATCACTATTCGGAAGTTTTCTTTCGAGCTAGATCTCTTACGACAAAGCAACATCATAGAAATGAGAAGAAATATTATAAATATAAAAAATATGAGAGCGATCGCCCACCAACCTGAAATAATGGTGTACACTTTCACACTTTGAAAAATAAGAGATGTAGAGAAACCCTCACGGAAGGAATCCGGGATAGAGCAGTCATCTCCGGAATATCCATCGTCGCATTGACAGTATTCCTGAGTAGAATATCCATCGCTCAAGCATTCTCCATGGTTTGAGCATCCGTGTGGTTGACCTACACACCAGTTTTGTTCTATTAACATTATTATATTCCACTCTAATATCCAGAATTTTGTTATTGGAAACCTCTGTAACAATGTCAACTTTATTAAAATATGCCTGCAAAACAGCGAAAAACAGTGTTCCTAACATATAATTATTATATTTACAATATTTATGTATAGGCTAAAAGAAACTGAATGACGAAAAAACAAGTCAATATTCGTTGTCGTGTCCTTCACAGCTAATTCCGAACAATATACATTTTTCGAATAAATACGGCCATGTTCGGAGCACACACATAGTAAAAAGGATCGATGTCACGCGTCCAAAATTAAAAATTACTAGGTAAAACGGGAAAGGGCGTGTCCAGCTGTAATGTTAGACGTGATCAATAGCCCCTGTGCAACTACACATTAAAGTACAATGTCGCCTAGGAGCTAACTTGGAAAGAAAATAGCAACAAATTGGTTGTAGGAAAAAGAGATACGAAACTAAAAAACTCGCATCTTGTTTAGCGATGGTGAGATTTCTTGGTAAATAGTAGTTATCGTAGTTGTGAAAATTACTTTATTTTCTTATTTCACTAGCAGTGGGCTTATTTAAACGAAACTTCTCAGTTATTATTATGCCATATTTAGAATGGCTATTAGTCGGAAACCATCTTAAGGGGGGAGGGGGGAATTATATTGAAAGGTTCACACATTAATTTACAAGAATTTATATTTGACAAAAAACAAGAACGCACAAAGTACATTTTCATTGGACACTAGGAATTTTCTTATAAAATACGAATTTTTAACAATAAAATTAGCCAGTATATAATGTGAACCTGTTTTCTAGAAGTTTATTACTTTTTTTCTCAGCTGTATATATTAATTCTTAATTTATATTAGCTATCGCAAATAATTTTAGTGATTAGTTCTAGTAACATGAAATATGAGAACTTCGTAATTTTTGTTCAAAGTATCACCAAAAGATATGCTATTTATTTGGTTAGATTCTAACAACAACTGCAGCGAAGCTCCTCATATGAGCTTTTAATCTCAATCAAGCCTGGAGGATGAACATAAAAGTTTTTCTCATAAACGTTATTCGGATTAAAAGAAAAAACAGAAATTATTGTACAAATTGGCTAATAATGTAGTATAAATGGTTATAAGTTTAGTCGTAATAAGTTTACTGAGAGCAAACCCAGACAGGATAACTGTGGCCTCTTAGCGAATGTTGGGTACCACGAGATATGCTTCTTAGATGCTATTAATGCACCAGATTGTAATGGTAATTTTAGTCAATTTCCAATTGCCATGCTTGTTACGCCAAGAAACTTCGCCTAATCACCGATCCCTTTAAAAATATATAGTTGTACTTTTATTACCACTTCTTCTTTGAAGTACATAAACGACAATAAGGTATTTTCAGTTCACTATTTGCTAGGTACTATTTCCTCCTTTTGTAAAGCAGAGAACATAGAGCGATAGTCAGTGCAAAGAGGAGACCAGGTGTAAGGATGGCGGCTATGTGCCAAACTACAAAACTGGATTAAGATTAATTACTTAGTTTTATGATACGAAATTCACATAAAATTTATTTACCTTCCCATTCTGCTACAGAACAATTTTCTCCTGAATATCCTTCATTGCAACGACAGGCGCTCTTTTCAGGGGTAATGTAGTAGCATTCGCCATGGTTTGAGCACTGATTATGTTGAGAACACATACTCGGTGGTAGACGACTTATATCAAATGACATCGTGAAAACTATAAGGGAAGACAACCTTCATTGTGTTCAATTACTTAAATGACTGAAATGCAATCAAACAACGTCACTAATAAATTTTTAGAAGCAATGGAAATTTAGATGAACTGGAAATAGTGATATGAACACACATTTTTTTTCTTGCTGAACAGGTATTTCTTGCACGAGACCGAATTTTCTTATTACGAGCACAATTCTCGTGTGCTAATACGGGGATGAAATAAAATAATCTTAAATAAAATGAAAGTGCAAATATAAATTTAAAAAAGAAAATTACTACATAAAAGCACAAAAATAATAAATATTCGAAAATACATAGTAGGAAATAATCAATAGTTAAAGAAATAAGGAGAAATAAGTTACACTTCCTCATACATGGTATGAAAGACGTATCACGACATTGATAGAGTTAGACAATTGAAATACAAAGAAAGCATTCAAATAGTATTCAAAAAGTGATATCTTCTCTACTGGCCGTCAGCATTCGCAAGTTTATTACTATTATATGTTTACTATAATTTTTTCTGTTTATGAAGAGGTGATGACGAAAAATATACGGCAGTTGGCTGTATGATCACGCTAGTGGAATGCATGCCACCTTAGTTAGGGTAGTATGAAACCATTATAAACGTGACATGTTTTTTAAATATCGATAATTGCCTACTTACGAGTGCAAAAATATTAGAGTGGGATAATTATAGGAGAGATTATCACAGCTTTGATTTCAACATTTTCGCGCCTGAATATGATTCTTTTCAAAGGCTGTTTGCTAAACATAACGTAAAGTTTTTAGACTAGCCTTAGTGTTTAACTAAGTTGAGAGATTTAAAGATAATCATACAGAGAACAAAAATAATTATGGAACAACCTGCATCTGCAAGTTCATCATTGCAAACACACTCAGATGTCCCCTTTTCCAGATTGAAGCGCTTCCCATGGTGATAGCAGGAATATAGAAAACCAGCCAATCGTTCACTAGTCCGCGTGGTGGGCATGGAACCGGCCTAGTTCGAATCGGTTGACTGTTACTACTCTTTTATAATAAAAGCGCAAGTATTTTATTTCGACAAGAATTTTTTAGGCGTTAAAGAACTGTGAAAATTGTAATAAATACCAAACACCTCTAGTCTGCACAATAGACATCAAATTTAGATAGGATACAGCAAATATAGTTCCCATAGGAAATGTACCGCCTAGACCAACCGGCACTTGATGACTAGCCTACTATCAATACTATACGGAAATAATCGTACTTTTAGCAATATACTTTATCCTGCTATTCCGAGAACACCTTTAATAATTACGGAATTGTTTCACCATGAAAAACTTTTGTTGACTTATTTTCACTACAATTCTTTTTGTTTACATATGAAGTGGAATGATGATTTATTGAGAGCAGCTTAAACAAATAAACTTCAAAATTGGTGAGTCTTGTGAAGTTGAAATAGGCTTTTTACAATATCCTCTTAGATTCGCTGAAGTGTTGTGGACTTTGATCGCTCATTCTTTCGAATAAGTGATAGTTTTCCATAAATATAGTCTCTGTATGGTTTTGTTCTCCGAAGCAATACTATAACATGTACTAAGGACTGGAAGGAAATAAGGCTGATCGCAGGCCTGATAAAATCTAAATCGCAATTAATTAAATATGTAATAGTTAAAGTTACTCATTTCAAACTCAAATATGAATATCATGGAAAACCTTGATGATCTTCGGGTATTTTATGGGATATAACGACGAGAATAAGTGGAACAACTCCCAGAGATAGTGGTATACAAATCTGAAAAAGATGTTATTGTTTATGCACTTACTAGGTAGTACTAAAGTTTTTCATGGGAATTATGCATTTAACTTAGATATTGTATAAAGCAATGAAATTATACAGCAAGTGGAAAAGTGTGGTGAAAGTTCCTTAACTAACTTGGGCGAGTAGGGAGTTCATTAGCATTTTGTGTAGTTCGACTGTGTGCTTACTGAGCATTCCGCTATATCTTTTCAGCTTTCGCCCAACAGAAATAATCATTAGTAATAAATAAACTATTACTAAAGAAATAGAGAGGGCAACGTGCCCGAAGTAGAGTAAATATTCGACGCCAGATGTTACTACGAACAGTGGATAAGCACTGAGAGAATCATAGTGGGTGTTATAGTAACGCGACTTCTGCAAGAATTCATTAGTTAAATCTCCTACTGTTTGAGAGCTACCAAAATATTCTTAGATACAAAGAAATAAATCAAGCGATTTTAAATGCTTAGCAAACAATAAACTTACATTTCTAAGATATGAATGTGCTTCATTATTCGGTATGAGTACTCGCTCTAATAATATCGTATTTATAATAACAAAAAAAAGAAAGTATGAAAAGAATACCGAGAAAGCTTTTTTGAAATGATTCATAAGAATATAGTAATGGCAAACCATCAGAAATCGATAAAGTATACATAAGGACAAAGCCAAAATGTAAAGACTCGCGAGCAACATTAACAACCACTGAAAAGCACGTTTAACTCTATGGTACCAAATTAAAACACAATTAATAAAGATTTAGGATCAATTTGATTTGAATTAATAGCTGATTGGGTGAAGGAAGTGCTGCGAAGAACAGGTGTGGTGTTAGTTATTTGTAGCCAATTTACCCACCGCGAGAACAAAATTTCGGGTTGGCATCAATAGAGCAAATAGACCAGTACAGTACGTCGCAGGATAGTCCGCTAATGGTTGTGGAGATACGAACACACAGGTGACCACGTCTGTTAAACATGTTGATATCTGAAAAACAGGTCAGACAAGCATTGACTGCAGATTCAACGAAATTTTACAGAAGTGTTTTTTTAAATGAACACCTCAAAATGTTAAGTCTGGCCAATAAGGGCTGGGTATTTAATTAGTTTTTACATTTCCCCACATTCGATCGATAATATATTTAAAAAATGAGCTGAGATAACTTACCATAAAGTTAAGCAGAAACCACTTGTACACTTTCATATGATTTGGAGAGTGAGTTATGATTATATAGCCAGCTATAAAATTTAAGAAGAAAGATGTAGTTGATGTTACTAAGGGGAGATATGTAAAAAATAGTAGGAGCACTTGATGCATGGTTAGAAACTGTGGCCAGCAGTTACAGTGAGATGTGAAAGAGTTACACTGTCATGTTTATTTTAATAATATATAATTTGTATTTTAAATTACTGTCATAAATACGTTATTAGGACAGAACAGATGTTACGTTGATAAAGCGATTTGTTATTGAAATTAGTCACTTACAATAACTAATTATTGACTCATTTAGTACACTTTGTTTTCTTTGTGCTTTTGAACTCAACACTAATCTATACAAATTTTTTAAGGAATTAGGAAGTCATTGTAAACTAATTTTGTAGTACGGATAATTATTACTATCTTTGACTACCTATAAAAAACTTTTAATTTCTTCGCATCGTTCAAATATCCAAGGAAATTCCTTATTGATCAGTTTCCACAACCTCCTCTTAAAGTGTGTAACTTGCAGATCTATGGAGAGAAATCTGAAGTTATTAAATAATTAAACAACAATCTTTAAATATGGCATTCTATAATTATCAAAACGTTTTACTTAAACAATAACCCACTTCTTTGCGACGACTCTTTTGAAAACTCCACTAAGCACGACGTGGTTCACATTTTTGTCTATAACAGTCCAGCAGTGCTCAAGTCGCAGGAGTACATAACGCCAGCGAATTGCTGCCACTTGTTCCGAAGACCCATAATTATCCAAGGAATAATCTAAAATATTCTATTCTCTAAAATAATATTAAAACGGGTCAAATTCTCACCAAAGGGTATATTTCTAGACTTTCTCTTGATTCCCGCAGGTAATATTTTGTTTTCTGGTGCCAACAGATATCTCAATTCTGGTTCAGTTAATCCACTGTCTACTATCGTGAGGAAACAGAGACAAGCTATTAAAAGATGACCGCGAGCTTCAGTTTCCAAAAGGTTTATTTCGGCCTCGCAAATACTGGAAATTTTTTTAAAAACAGCTCGTATTGATTAGTCATGCTTTATTATTACCCTAATACAAAATTATCACGAGAGTTTGAATATACCTTACAAGGTTTAAGGAAGTTAGGGCTTTTGCCTTCTCATCTGAAATGCCAAATCTCACCAGAGAGGCAATTATCTTGCATTTATCCATAGTCCAGGTAGATACTTCTTTTCCTTAATATTAATATTATTCGTGTTTTGGTAATGCTATTTAAAGATGTTTCTACACCTGATAAGAATAAAATTATAGCTTAAAGTTATCTATTTCATACAACTGTAATTTTTTTACCTCTTTCTATATCATCAATGCTCTTTTCCCCCGTTTGTGTATCGAATTTTACAATTTTATTTGAGAGTTCCCTTGACGTTTGTGACGAAGAGAATTCATTTTTACTCATATTTGATGTGTCAGCATACGTTGCTATGACTTCCTGTAAGCGGTTTAAAAGCTATATCATCTAGAACTTATAAATTAGAATGAACATCTATAAAAGTGAGATCTCCAGTAAATAACTTCAATACATCTCTTATATAAAAGTAAAATGTAGAATATTGAAAATAGATCTACAAGAGAGAAATTACTTTATAGAAACATTGTGACTGACAATGGCTTTAACTTCGTTTATAGCGGGAATCGTGACTACAGTCGGCTGGTGCTGCATGAACATCATTGGCTTTCTTAGTGTTAGTACTACAGTTACATAGTGAAATGATGAAGGGAGGATCGCGTTTATATCACTTTTTTCCAGCTGTAAAATTTCCATTAGGACTTATTAAGAACGTGAATTTTGTCATTAGTAAATTAAATATATTATAGAAAGTCCAAAAAATTTTTTTTAATATCGATAATTTTACTTAGAATATAAATCCTATTGTACAGTATTAAGGGACCTTGAATAAGTGCCAATACACATCTCACTCACAATATCAGCATTATCAATTGCGATGAGTAACCTACGGGAGGTTGTCGAGAGAGTGGAGAAGTAGTCCTTATCCTTAAACACCAAACGTCACCAATTAAAAAAGCAGATCCAGTTCTGCCAATAAAATCTATCTGGACATAATCACTTACCTCTATACCAATATCATCTAAGATTGTCTGTTGGATATCCGTTGTTGTCATTCCTTTCCTAGCTATTATAAAGGAGTAATCTGTTCCAATTTTCCCAAGAAGTCTTGCCAGTAGCGTGGATTTTCCTGATCCATAACTACCAACTAGTTGAATGAGACCGGGCGTAGAGCATTTAGTCTCTAGCTTGAATACATGATATATCTAAAGTTTGGCATTATAGGATTACAACTTTTCTAACCTCGGCCATAGTTTCGTCCACAAATGGTAGAATACTATTTTGGTAATGCTTTAGGATTTTTTTCTTGATTGGTACTGTAGCACTAGCAGAATAAGAAAACGTTCGTAGCTTTGTTTCCAAAAATTCCTTTACAATATTGATCATCGGTTCCAAATCAGTCAAAACAATTGTTTTCTGGTGTGGATTATTAATTCCTTTCGTTTTACAAGAATATGTATGAAAGTTGGAGAGCTGCAATTATATCGAAATTCTATGACATAAAAAAGTCGTGATTTGAGTAGTTTATATCATGTTTTATTGTTTTAAGTTTTAAAACAACTCATCGTTTCTAATTTTTTTGCCCACTAACATGATCTCAAACGTTTAATTTTAGATATAAATAAAAAAACAATTTTTATGTTTTGAGTGATATGAAATGTTTCAGATTATGTAGACTCACTGCGACGGTTCTTTTTATGGTCCTTGCAAAGTAACCCGCTCGTTTTCTGTTAACTTCATCATCAGTAAATGAGATGGTGTTGAATGGAAGTTCAGAGAGGAATGAATTATTGCGATGAAGAAAGAGAGCTAAAAATGAAGAAGATATCTTTATTGAATTATTCATAGATTTTTAATATCTTATAAATTAATGGATCAGTGTTAAATTCCAAATACCATTCGCATTTTTCATTCCATTCATTATGACTGCTGATTCACCCAGACTGAGTCCTCGACTGAGTCCGTATTTTCTCAGTATATTATCATCAGGAAAGTTGTCTTCGATGATGTAGCCTGCGCAATCCCTGAATAATACGTTATCTTCAACTAAGCATCGGATTTCATTGTATCCTTTTGTTCCAGTGATAGATGACCAGTTAAGAATTCAATAGTAGAACTGTATATTTTGTAGTTTGCAGCAAAGGCGTTGGCGCTGTTGTTCGGATCTTGGGTCGAGTCCTGTTTGATGGGCTAAGACTACAGAGTGCAGAAGCGAGAANGTATATAGACTAGCAGAGCGATGATAATGGTTCCATAAAGGGCCTTTGAAACCAATCATTCGCACTGAGCCGGCAGACTGAGAAGTGACAACCTCTCAAATATTAAACAATAAGCATTGCTTCACAAATGTGAACGATGTAGCAACCTTCACCACATTTTTCATATTGAGCGAATATACAATTTGTTAGTGCACTACAAACAGTTACGTTGTTTACTTCAACTTCTAGTCACATTCTTTCGTGTGTAAAGAGCGAAATGAAGGATGTTAGGTTTTATACTATATACCTTTGAGCATCAATTGAAAAGACCTGGGGTCCCATACAAAACCCAAGCAATCTAGTTTGAACGTTATAAAGTCAAAGATATCCAAGATGATTGGAGCTTGTGAAATGACACATTAATTGACTAGTCAATAATTGAAAAGCGTTTATATTCTTTCCAATAAAATCAAAGTAATTCCAAGCATCAATTTCTCACCGTAGAGGATCTATGCAAAATAATGTAGGTGCTATTGATGAAACAAGGTGAAAATCGCCAAATCCGACATTTGCGGAAAAAGAGCCAAAGAATTGCCACAAACGTCCTAATACAAGGATTTCGTGATATAGGTGTATCAGTGTTCTACTAGTTAGTGTTTGTAGTTTGATTATTCATCACCTTGACATAATTACTTTTGCTAAAGAACGTGCAGGCGGAAAATTCATATGTCAAACGATTTATATTCTTGCGTAATAGCAAATATACTTAGTGTTTTATTGAGGATAATGTTCTACAGGCGCCTGCGAATATTTAGTGGAGTAGTTCAGCAGCCGATCAGCAGAATATAAACTTCAAAGTACCAAATTACTGCAACCGCTGCTACCACCGCTACGTCACTAGTACTTACCCTAGGAGATGGATATAAATCGGATGTTCGCATTCTGCACGCGACTGTTCCATGCAATGTGAGAGCAGATAAACAGACTCGGGATCCTCGTATAAAGCCTTAGAACCCTGATGTAAAGAAACATAGCCCTCTAGAATAATTATATCTATAATTTAAATGGTTATCGTATTGCCTTGATATTTCACAGAATTTGACCTAATCAGTATATAATTTAAATAATAAAATTTTACCGAATTGAAGTCTTCAAGTTGTATAAATAATTTCTTTTTCAAAATTATCGGCATAAACTCTTCCTCAATCTAAATTGGAATAGCATCTTTAACTATAATACGATCATAAACTTTCTTCTCATAATTCTTTAACTCACCAATTTATGTATCAACATTCTCTCATTTTTAAAATCTTTAAAAGTAGAGATCAAATTAATACGCAGTATTTTCCAATCACTGTAAAATTTTCTGTAAAAATATGAGAAAGATAAACAGTAAAAAATTATCATGGCTAGTAATTATACTTCTTGATGTACTAATTTGGTATCCATATAAGAAATTTACATCGACAAGCTCTGTGAAGCCTACCTATACATAGTGTTTTCCAACACATTTGTCTCAAATTCAACCTCCTCAATGTTCATCTGATTCCACATCTTATCGTACTGTGTTGGTTCAAACTGTTTCGGTGAAGAGGCATTGCAACCCATCTTAATTTGTTATGGAAAGCCTAGAATTATGAGTTTAGTAATTTGATCTCAGCCTTATTAGTAATCCCATCACCTAACGGAAACTGTTCTTTTGTTCAACACGAGCATTTGGCTGTCAACAGCCGCCATCGTTCCTGTGCGCTTATATTTCTAGCGCAGGACATGTCTGGTAGGAATAATTGTTATCCTCCGTACAATGTAAGGTTTTTAATCTCTATTATCTGCAGCCGCCGAAGGCTCAAATCATAACCAGATGTTTCTTTACTAGGAACTGTGTCGTATCTGCATTGTGCCCCAAATGGGATCACGTTTATAGCGAAAAGCGCTTTGCGAATCTCGTTGGCGATTTTCTGTCTTTAACCACCGATCGAGGACTAAGCTTTTGTACTTTTTTCTCTTTTAAATATCTAATCAGCAAATTAATGAGTTAGTACGTCACTAAATTAAAGTGGAATCACTACTTGGCATTGATTTCTCTGTTTGTGATTTCAAACCTTAATTACGAATTACCATTTAGTGTTCAATTCTCTTTCACAATGTGATATTAAAACTGAACTATATAGTTTTCAAGTTTACGTAACAAGTTTGTGACAGAATCTAGTAGTTAACTGCAAGACCATCTTGCCTTGTTTATTTGCACGCATTTGTCGAATGAAATGACGGCAGTGCTGGTTACAGATTCTCGTCTCTTTGTTTGGTGTGTCAATTGTTGCGTTTCTCTATCAGAATATTCAAATATATCTACTATTTAAAAGTATGAAGAGGGTCGAACATTCTTCAAACATACAGCGTTAAGAAATAATGCAAACTGTGTTCATTCCATAAGCCAATTATATGATATTTTCTAGTTCTTTTGAGCGCCATGAAAATCCATAAAGATTTCAAGTCACTTCACATGATAGTCTACCTAAGAATGTCATTCTGAGAAACCCGGAAGCCATGGCTATAATCGCTATCCTAGCTCTCGCAGCCGGTCCAAACGGGATGCCCTTGGCGGGTCAGGTCAGGCGGGATCCAACGAGTTCCGTAGCCCATTGTCCCCTCCTACCTGTTAATCAGCCGTTCAGGCCAGGATCTGACTGTGGGAAAACTCTCATCATTTCGTTAGAGAAGTAATTAATTTCTTACCAACCTTCCTAGTTTCATTTTCATATTCATCTTGAGTTAAAATCTTAAAGATAATATTCCTTATACCAAAATCCTATCTATTTCTCCGTTAAAAATGTACATAAGGAAACTAATAAGCACGTAAATAGGAAAAGTAATTTAGAGATAAAAGGACTAACCGAGAACCTCGTATTGTTGCTAATATTCACGTCGCCCAGGAACTAAACCATTTCTATAAATATTTCATGGTTACCTTTAGACACTACTAGGCTTTTGTTTCAACTGATTATACACCATCACTAATCAAATATAATTCGTGTATAGTAACTACGAAATCTGTTGACATTGCTTTCTTTTAGTTTTAATTTATAACTATCTAGTTTGAATTAGTTAAATATTGGTCTTAAAAGTGCCTACAATATTTTATGTGTAGGATGATGTTTTCATATCCATGAAATTCATTCGAGGACAAGGAATCCATATGAGAGCTGTGAAGGAATTTCTTGTTCATTATAATGAAATTGTATATTTGTCATTAGAAACTTTAAGCATAAAATCTATGATCTGAAGATTTCCCCATTTATTTCGATATAACAAGAGAAAGAAACATTTTTCAGATGTTCTACAGTTACGCAATTTCTTTTTTCATTGTTGCTGTTGCCGGTAAGAGACGTTTCAAAGTATTCAATTTTCCACTTGGTGGTTGGTTCCATTTTCCAAACGATTAGATTAATGATATTCGTGATCCTCCATTACATGATATGGTCCTAAGTTGGCTTATTTTCAATAGGCATCTGGTGTAGCAGCAGTAATGTTATGAGGGATAACCTGTTCGAAACAAATGTTTAAGGTCGTCTGACTGGATTCATATCAGCAAAACCGGTTTTACCATTGCTTTAGCGCATTATTAGGCTTTTTATATTAAAATGTCCCTATTAGTTGCTGGTTTTATTGTTGATTGCAAAGGTATTCGTGAATATTATCGTTCTGTAGTTGGGACCGGATTGAAACCAGAAAACAATGGGAAAGAAAATGAAGTGAGCGCAATGAAATCGCTCGCGAGGTCAACCGATACGTCGATCGCAACTGAGCAACACTCGATTTCAAACAGATTATTTTCCAAATTGCGCAAAAAATGTTAGCGAAGAGAAATCTTCCTCATGTAAATGATATCATAAGCTCAAAATTGCACTCTTAGTTGTTGCAACTTGGGGATCATTCGAATTCTCTCCAGTCTGATTTCCAGCTCTAGCAAGAGATGAATGTGATGATGCAGATGTCAAGTGTCCCGAATGGGCTTCACAAGGGGAATGTACTTCGAACGCTGTATGGTAAGTACTTTAATAATTCGAATAATCTTCTGCCATTCATTATTCCAATTTATACTGCTAATTTAATTTATGCATCACTATAGAAATTAAATTTCAATAGTTATTTTTTATTGATAAGTTGTTATTATCATTTGAAATTTTGGGATGATGGCCAACTGCCGTAAGTCATGCCACTCGTGTCAAGGTGGTGATAAAGCATGGAAACTTCGAACACATATTCAGACAACTTACCAAAATACATCCGATAAAATGACCAGAATTGTTCGGGTGGAGAGTGTCAGAATTAATAATGTTGAAATTGTAAGTTACTTTTATTACTCACAAAGGAGTAGTAGCAAAATCACTCTCATCACCTTATACATAACAAAATATTGTTTAGATTTTGCAACAACTCAATGTTTAACCAAAATATTTATTCTTAAATGACATAAATAATATTTCTAATGTGTGTGAATCATTTAGGATGAACGTCGACAAAATGTTAAGGTTTTTGGTAGATTTGTATTGGTGGGTTAATATACATTATTAATATTTACTCAAATTTTATATACAAAATCTAATAAGAAATTATACGAATGCACAAATTTTTAATAAGAAGCTAATTTTAAGAGCTGGAACGATTCAATGATTGCATGGGACAAAAACCAGTGGGGACTTAGTTGGCTTAATTTCTACTGGATTCAGATCTGGACTCCTCAAATTGTACAAATAAATGGGCAAGTTCCTTATTTGACAAAAGTGGTTGTTGACATAAATATTGAAAACAATAATTCAGTTAATTCATTTCAGTGCTTCTACTTCAAATCCTGGTCAAGTATCCAGTAAGGTGTTGGCCGCCAACTACACTGGACAAGTATACCTCTGGGCCGACTTCTCTTTTTCTACTCCTTTCAAATTCCAGTATGACGACTATCCTAATGATATGCAAAATGTAAGTACATTATAAAAGTAAAATATTGACGAGAAGATATTTCTTTTAATATAAGGGCCTCGGTTGGGTTTCATCCTGATTTTAAAAAAAAAGCATTTCCTTTTTGAAGTTTTCTTACTCAAAAGTGAATTATTATGAATAATTCAGGTGTGCTTCAAATTTGACGATAAACGTCTTCTAGCGGTGCATTTTACGGTGGCGGAAGGGGTGAAGAACAAGGAGAGAGAGGCGACCACCGATCCTTTCGTTAGTGGATGGAAGATTGTTGATATGGACGTAAATGTAAGCCAGTTAATAAATGTGTCTAATTAATAAAATAAGTTTTATTATAGTCGCTGAACTATTCTAAATGTGAATTCGTAAATATTTTTTAAAGATGGGATTATAAATTGCAAATATCATTAACGAGTGAATTCTGTTTTATTTTCCACTAAAAAGAATGTGGTTTATAGATGGAAGATTTTAATATTCCCACTCAATTATGAGATTGTGTCTAGCAATAGTGATGCTTCTACAAAGTAGAAGTAGATTCATTATGTTTACAGGAGTCTCCATTTTCAATCGAAGCACTTTCTGACTCAAAGCGAAACCCATTCGACATCCAAGCCGATAACTGTGAACTATGTGTCTCTTTACAAAGAAATGCAGTCTACTTTACCGCAGAAATGCTGCTTCCTGCATTGATAACATCGATGTTTACCCTCAGCGCAGTATTTTTCCAGGTAAGTATCGATGCTACTACAAAAGTAATTCTCTTATATAATTAACTTTGTGTAAAAAAGTATTTTAGAATACTGAATGAGTGTTTCTTTGCTCTTTAGCTCAGTAAGACCCAGCCAATCCTACTTGGATTCTCCGTTGTCTCGCAAATTCTCGCTCTCATTCTTGTCTCTCAGAGGCTGCCCAGCTTTACAGCTCATACACCTACAATACGTAAGTAAATATGTGCGCTTATTTATTATGTGGCTCACTAGGTATTATTGAAAACTAGTAACCAATAATAACTTACTTTTAAATGCATGTTCTCACTTTATATGAATCCAATAAGAAGTTTAAAAAAATTATGATTACGTCGAAGCCAAAAGTACACTCTAGTTAGATTCAATTAATAAGTCTGAATCAGTTCTATAATATTTTTGCCAAGTATCACTTTCCGGCGACTGCATTTCATTCCGGAAATTCGACGTCGCTTCGCCGTCTACTCATTCATTTGTCGCCGTGTTTAATAATTTGCAGCAAAGGCGTTGGCGCTGTTGTTCGGATCTTGGGTCGAGTCCTGTTTGATGGGCTAAGACTACAGAGTGCAGAAGCGAGAANGTATATAGACTAGCAGAGCGATGATAATGGTTCCATAAAGGGCCTTTGAAACCAATCATTCGCACTGAGCCGGCAGACTGAGAAGTGGTTGCTGCATAATATAATTTTCCTTCTTGGCGATAACTCAAATTTCATCGTTGCATTTTGTTTACAAATACTGTTACTTTGCATTAACATTTAAAAAGTTACAATATGCTCAAAGATTTAGGTAGCATTATAATATCTACATCTAAAAAATGTTGCTTTTAGCGTAATCATTACAGTTCGTTTCGCGGGATTTAATCTAGTGATGACTGCCATCTTATTCGTATTCTCTCTTGTCTTGGAACGCATGGCGAGCAGTCCCGTCGACATCCCACCTCCACACATGGTCGACCGTGCTGTAGGACTTATCGATAGAGCACTTCCACTTCCGAAAGTTAGTTTGGAAATATCACTAAAAGCTCAATACATATTATTACATTGTAGTCAGTTGTATTTTTGCACCAATGTAATATGAAAATTATTTGGAGCTGTCATAACATTTTAAAGTAGCTAGCAATTCTGGTTTTTAATCCAGAGTATTCGAAAAAGTAGGATGAATATGTCAGGTTTTGCCACATGTATTTTATTAACTAACAGAGCTCCAAACACGAAGATGCCTCTTTGAAGTACGCACCACTCGCCCACGCCCTCAACCACGTAGTTTTCGCTATCTCTTCCGTTATCTATTTTTTCATAATTGTTTGCTCATTCGTGATCTGATTAAGTCTTGCACTATATCTCATCGCTCTCGGGACTCTTTGGAAGATTCATATTAACATATTATAATTAATAAATGCTTGTACATATACGGAATGAAATCAATAAATTGATAGCATTAAATTATTCGGAATAACAAATTACTTATGATTACTCTCGTCTATTTATGCAACCTCTCTCATTGCCTTGAGCAATAAATATCACGTAGTAAATGAAAAATAATACAAAGGCTAGAGGTGAGAGAAAGCGACATATACTATCAAGTCGATGATACAACCGAGTTAGTCGCCTTTTTTCCGATAGGAAATTGACACGGTCCAATTCATTACTTGCTCGAGAAGCATTCTTTTCCTGTTATCAATATTTAAAATAAGCAGTTTAGATATTATATTGAGTTGTTTTAATCCTTTTCTTAATTAAGTAAAAAAATACTGAGTATCAGCAATTTAATCAGATTTGATGCTATATATAATTTTTTGAATACAAGATTTCGTCCGACTTTTCTACTACTTAACATTATTTAATGAATCTAAAAGCTTAATTTTAAGTCATACGCTACATTAAGTCACTTACCATGGCTCTGCTCCTCTTGATAAGGGCAAGTACTGTTAAGCTCTCAACTAATGATAATACTGTGAAAGATTTCATGGCTGCAAACCATACATCCATAGACGTTAGGTAAGAGGTACGAATCTCCTTATCTCCCTTTTCCATTTGAACTAGTGTCAGAAGCACCTAAAGATAAACGAGTGGATAAAAAAAACTATGGAACAATAACGTTTTTTCTTACGGTATGTATATTTAAAGAATTTTTTAACTGATATGGCTAAAAACTTACAGTTATAGGTGTGATAATTCTAACATCTTCATAGTTGTAGGGCACATATGGAGCAACCCATGCGAACATCATTGCAAGGGTACTGGGTATGTATTTTTCAACTACAAATCTTCCTCCATCTCGTTCTAGTTCAAAAACTAAGCGAAGGCAGGAGGAATTTACTAAAAAGAATAAAACTTTAAATTTGATAGCAGTTTTGAATGGTGTTGTCTAGAATATGCTTTTAAGAAACAGTTTTTGCATCTTTAAAAAGATTGAGCAAAAACGGGAATAATTAACCTAATTTTCCCTCTATTCCGCATTCTTCTGTCCTGACTTCTCTCACTTGCAACTCTGGTAAAGCAATATTGGACTCGAAGCGAATTGGGTTGGAATGCCAGTGAAAGCGGACAAACGTTTGAGGGTAGGCAACTAGGAGAATAATGCAGGCTTTTTTATAAACCATATCATAATAAATGCACTCTTTATTTTATGTTATATAGGCTTACTATAGATACTAAAATTGTTTTACCATGAAAAATAAGAATTAAGGAAAAATAACTTACTGGAGCTAATTCTCAAATCACACGTTTGTCGGTCATGAGGGTAAAGGCAAAACAGCATAAAGCAGTTACATACGGATGTGACCCTGCAGTGGATATAGTTGTCGTAATTATTATTTCCAGCGGTTTTTGCTTTCCAAGTAGCTGTTGTCAAACCGTTGAATTCACAACATGACTAGAGTGTCCGTGACATTTAATGCCATAAACGTAAATCAACTACCTCATTGTGTATGTAACCAGTCCTTGAGGCGTAATCCTCATTCGGAAATTTGGAAAAGATACATAGTGAAAGTAGGAATACTTAGAATTGACAAAATAGGGATCGGGTCTCCAAATCTGATCAAGAATTTGTTTCTCTCGAATTCTCACAGGCTTAGTATAATTGTTAATAAGCCTTAACAAAAAAAAGTGATTTAAAACTAAATGCTACAAATGAAGAGAATATTACTAAAATAACCTTAAAATTATATTATGGAATTAATCGATGATTTTGTAACAAACCTGAGATCGAACCATGAAAGTTTCATCTCAATATCTATCGAATATTCCATCAATTCACTGTCAAAATTAGCAAGGTATAATACATTTAATTGGACTGAGACACTAACAGGTATATCTAAAAAAATCTTTCATCTTGTTCCTGAAGAAGGCGTTTACCTATTCCTTGTGAACTATGAGAACCACACATGGTGCGCATATGTTTCTAAGCTTCTCTTAACTCTATTTCAACAAATTAAATAGAGGAAAATAAACAGTAACTGCCATAAGTTTGAATTAACTCATCTGAAAATGTTAACGGCACTGTGTTGTTATCATAATTAACTCTAGATAAAACGGGTAAGATGTAGCTGCTACCGTAATCCCTATAACAACAGACAAATTTGTTGAAGCATAAAGTAAATAGCATTAATGATATAGTGAATTTACACGTGCTACACATAAAAATTTGCTTTACATATAGTTTATGCATATTCGCTTTACCTATGACGATCTCCTACAGATTTTTCAAGTTTCGAGATGTCTGTCAAGATTTCTCTAACCTCGCTTACATTAAAATCCTGCAATAAAAGTTAAATATTTGTAAAGGATAGATCAATAAGTCAATAATTTAGAATTAACCACATTATGCCACTTTTTTCAAATTAAAAGAATGATGACATTTTAGGTTATATTTTACGAAGTATAGATCCTAAGTTTACCTTAATGTCAACTATCATTATGTCTTTTTCGAGTAAATTTGTATCAATTGAAGCATGATCCACGTGCTGCACAGGTGGAGATGGTTGAGATTCAAAAATAATTTGATCTAAATGAGTCAAATATACTTCTACTATATATGATAGATTCTATGAAAAACTAACAAATTCTTACCGTGAACCTTGAAATCGGGTCCAATTCTGCCAGTTTCATCAAATAACTCCACTACAGTTTCTTTTTGCTCTTCTAAATATTGTTTAGGAAAACTTACAGTACCTATAAGTGTCATAATTTCTTTACTTAAATCTACTATATAACTTATTATATCGATTAATATTTACTTTCATCTGTAATGCTTTCTGGTGATTGATCAGTGGTATCTTCAGAAATTTTCTTCCTATCTTCTGAATTTTTTAGATATAACGGTGTCACTGTTTGTTCATGATTCGCTTCTGATACATAATCAACTGGAAATCCAGATCCAGAGAGTTCTGTTGAGCTCTCATAATCTTCATCATCATTTATGCTAAGAGCGTGTGAAAAGGATGTTTGTGATGACGACTCCAAAATTAGTTCTTGTGATAGGTGCTGGTAAATCTCTTTTGGTGTGGAATACGTATAAGAATGTGGTGGTGTTTGAAGAATGACATTTTCAAAGTCATGGTAAGTGTAGAACCCAGTAGATTCCGATTGTGTTTGTTTATCTGTAGACGTTTCCTAAATTACGTTTTTCTTTTAAATAAGTGATGGTGACTTAGGCTAATAAGTGGTTTACCTTAGGTACCATATAAATTCTGAATATCGAGAAAAACCCAAAAACAGCACATTTATACCTAAAATAAATGTTAAAATATATAGTGTCATATTTTGTAAAGCGTTATGAATATAAATTTGAGTTAGCCAAATAGGGTAATCTACTAAATATCAAAAGGCTAACAATCATCACTGAGAAGAGATTGTTTATATTAGTTGCTGAATTAGGCTTAGTTGGTAGATTGTACTATCACTTCGAAAGTTTACAAAGTTAATAGCATTTCTAAATTACAATTACTTTTACTTAAATATATTCTTTTCTTGGGTGAAAATAGGCTACAATAAAGTAGACCTGAAAGTGTAGCAAAGTAATAGAAAATCAGCTGTTTTAAAATTAAATGAATGTGCGATAGAATTACACGCTACCACTAATTATTTATATTTACGTAGTAATAACAAATAATAATAGGAATAGCTACGAAGCATCCTTTAACTCAACAAGAGATACTTCACTACCAGAAAATACGTTCGGCCCCACTTCAACGTGGGTCTACGATGATACTCTAGTAGTGCCTCATAAATACCCGCTTAGCTTCTACTAAATAGATATGCAAACATGGACTAGATATTGCGCATTTCAAATTTGAAAAAAACAACTCATTAATAGACAATATGAAGTTATTAAAAATAACCACCAAAACTACAGAAGACGTAATAATTGTTTAATGAATATTTGCCCATTTTCAGTGAAAAAGATTTTAATTATTACCTCTATAGTGTTTAATCCTTCCTTTGGAAATCTGTTATCACCGATGATGAAACGCTCCTCATTAACTGCTTTAACACGTAGTCCAGAGAAGAAAAACTGCTTAATATTTATGCAACACTTATGCTATTTGTTTTAAAGATGAAGAATGTAGATCATTACTTTAAAGGGTTTTTTGGTCTTCATAGGGTATACGCCATTATCTACTGACGTCCGAAAACTAAGAACAGATATTCCATGTCCTCGATCTGAAAAAGGCTGTACAAATAATTATGGCGTATTTAAAGTCTTATTATAGTCAGTTGATGGAGAAGTTAAAGCATATTCATGCTCACTTAGTTAGCAAGAAAGTTACCTTTGTTTGTGTAAGAATTTACAGAATTGTTCTTATTTCCAAAGTAGCGAACAGCACTTAATAATACAATATAGCATAATAGACTCATATTGGGTTTATAACCATTTGCAAGTGCTTATTAATTCTGAAATTTAGATTATATTATTTAAATGCAAATATTACACGAGTGATAGTGAATTGAAGCAACTCGACTGGGAAGAGTAATAAGGAAAATTATACAGATAAACATCGAGATAGTATCACTTCGAATTTTTTCATAGAAATAAGCACTTGCTAGCAATTCAACAGTTTGTGGTTGTGTCGTACAGTAAAGGCCGAACAGGTTCCGGCCGAAAGCTGGTCGTTGATTGGTAGTACGAACCTACTCATCAATAATTTTAAAAACGCATAATTATGATTGACAAAATGCCAATATGTATACTTAAATCTAGAGACAAATTAGTGAGATTTATAACAGGTAAAACTAGTTTGGTGTTTACTATTCTTTCACTCATAGGCATAAATTTGCGCTCACCTCTTTGGAAACAATCGTTCTTGGAATTATAATATTGTTCTGCTAAGTAAGTTGACTTAGTTAATTAAACATAGTTTTCCACCACTATAATTTTTATAATTTCTATAATTTCGCGAGGCTTTGCAACATTGTTTTTTTCTTGCATGTTTTATGTATGAGTGACTTTAATCTAGAGCACTTCTTCTTACTTGTGAAAATAACCAATATGGTTTTACAGTATATATTTGCTGCTTTGACCGCAAATGCTCACCTTTTAGGTATGAGTGGATTTATACATTTCTTTATCCATGCAGTTGTTTAACCAACCCCAAGAACATAATAACTTTAGGTACTACCGATTCCCCGTAGATATTCTTTGCAACGAGAAAAATTCTTCCCATTATAACCGAGAAATTTCTCGACCTAAATTTTTAATATTTTTATCATTATGGTTATTCTTCAGCTTATGTACACTATTCTCAATTTATCTATAACAATCAGGAAGAGAAATTCGTGTTAGCAGTTCTCAGTTATCGCATCACTTAGATTCGGCATTAGCTAGCTCATTTTGTCCGTTCCACTGTTTTGATTCACGTTTCCCTATATCCCTACCTATCACAAGCCTGCGCTCCCCTGTCGTGTAATAGAAGCTGTCCGGCATATTCGAGTGTGAGCGCAGAGAAACTCGACTCCCGCTCTATGGATCTTCTACGTCTCTTACCAGTTGTCGATTAGGCCGCGCAACGCGACGTGTGTCGTACCTATAATATCAGCTGATCAAAGCATTCTTGGTATATTCTTCCACTAACACTAATATAAGAGTAATCAGTGAAATATGATGTAGTTAATAAAGTAATAGTAAACCGTTATATTTTTCATGAATGCTTGAATATATAACGTTTGGTTTGAAGTGTTTACAATGTCATTAATTTCTACCTCTAATAATTTTACATAATCAAGTGTTAACTACTTTCAAAATTTTTGATCGATACTTTTTTCTCAACTGATAAATTACTACTGAAATCGCTCTTGCACATTAGCAAGAACTCTCATATTTAAGACCATGTAGCTTATTTTTTTAGTAACACATTTTTGTTGAGGATTTTTGTATAAACTATTGACTAATACCAGTATCGTCTTTGTCAGCATATTGTGGGAATTACTATAACTAGTGAGTTATTTGTACTTCTACAGATAATGATAGAAAATCTTTAAAGATTTGCTTTGCAAATCAATAATTGTAATCTTAGCACTAGTTTTTCAAACCAATAATTAAGAGGTTCTTGTTGTACATATCTCTCAATTTTTTCAAATTTTTAGATACAACACTGTATTCTTATGAATAGAGACCTATTGATACTAGTAAAAAAATTACATTGTCGGTCAGAATAATGTATATTATATGATTTCCAACAATTTATCTAATGAAAAATAAATATTTTCGATAATTATTATTCTGACTGTTATGAATAAGAATCTACAGTAACTTTTTAGGGAGGAATCCATCAGTCTACTCCATCAAACAAATAGAAAGGGTGGGTCGTGCGGAGGGAAGATTTCCCATACTTTTATCGGATATCATGGACGGGATTGATCCAGATGTTCTCTTGGAATGGCTTCAAACGGGTATAGGAGATGAACGTGATCTGCAAGTACGTATTTTGCAGTACTTATATTTCTTACTGTCTCTTAAAAAGATAAAGATTAAAAAAGAACCCATTCTGATTGATTAACTTTCTCGAAAATTTTGATAAATATTTTACAGTTTGTTTTAATGGTAGATTTTTACTTCTAGTAATAAATAAGGAATTTATATTTTAAATGATTTATTCCAGCTGATGGCATTAGAGCAACTCTGTATGTTGCTGTTAATGTCAGATAACATAGATCGTTGTTTTGAATCATGTCCACCGAGGACATTTCTTCCTGCACTTTGTAAAATATTCTTGGATGAAACTGCTCCGGATAGTGTACTAGAGGTAGATATAGGGTTTAAGCTGATATTACTATTTATAGAAATATTAGGTGTAATTAAGCATATTGAATCAAACCGTGCTTTCAGGTGACTGCACGTGCTATTACATATTACTTGGATGTGTCGAATGAGTGTACGCGCCGTATTATACAAGTGGAAGGTGCTGTGAAAGCAATCTGTAACCGACTAGCTGCTGCGGAAATGACTGACAGAGCCAGCAAGGATTTAGGTTCGAACTTTATCCACTAGATATTTAAATCACAGAATAATTATATATATATATATATATATTACTAGCGTTCAATAATTTCAGCAGAACAGTGTGTGAAATTACTGGAACATGTCTGTCAACGTGAAACATTAGCTGTATATGATGCTGGTGGTATGCATGCTATGCTGACATTAGTTAGACAACATGGAGCTCATATTCATAAAGTAAAACGTCTTTCTTTTTAGTCTAGTTTTATTGTTCCCGAAGCCTTAATATTAGCATATCACTTTTTAAGGATACAATGCACTCAGCTATGTCTGTTGTAACCCGCCTATGTGGTAAAATGGAGCCTAACGATGTCGCTCTACCACAGTGTTCTGAGAGTCTTGGAGCTCTACTCGCTCACGAGGATTGTAAGGTGAACTTCATAACATCGATTGTATTATTTTCAATAATGTTATAATAATACTGGTTTGTAGTAATGCTTTATTTTGCTAAAAATCGTATCAAAATTTATTTTCAGGTGTCAGAGAGCGCGCTGAGATGTTTTGCTGCTCTAACTGACAGATTTATTCGCAAAATGCTTGATCCTGCCGAGTTAGCAATGCACAGTAATCTCGTTGAGCACCTGCTAACCACACTGTCAAACGAATCTGCCTCTTTTTCTGCTAATTTCATATCTATCGTTTTGTCGCTGCTCAGTAACCTATGCAGGGGGAGTGCAGCAGTTACAGAACAAGTTCTCAGGTAAATGGACATGTTTTTAATAATTTATAATTAATGAATATTTTTATTTAGTTCAACCCATCTAATGACTGCACTTTCTTGTGTTCTTACGAATAAAGATGATCGCTGCGTAACTGATGGATTGAGATTAGCAGATCTTCTCGTTGTTCTTCTTTGCGAAGGCCGTAATGCATTACCATCTACAATGGCGGTAAGAGTATATTCTTTCTTTTTATTCAAATTATTCTTGATAATTATGCATGCTTTATTTCGATGGATTATTTTTCGTACTTATTTTTATCGATGCTAGGTTACTGGAGAGTCAGGACAAAGTGGTCAAACCGCAGAACGTGCCCACCGACATCTTATAGATGCAATTCGGCAGAAAGATCTAGGAGCTCTTGTCGATACTATTGATAATGGAGTGGTAAGGTGTTGAGTACTATTTGATGACATATTTTAAACTAGTAATTTATGTTTCCAAATTTTCTCATCTAGTGTTTATTTTTCTAGGTTGATGTAAATTTCACGGATGATGTTGGACAGACATTGTGTAATTGGGCGTCAGCTTTCGGATCGCTTGAGATGGTGCAATATTTGTGTGACAAGGTATTATCTTATTTTTTCTTGTTTTATTTAGTTTGCCTATGGTTAATTGCTTGAACTATCTATTTAGGGCGCTGATGTGAATAAAGGGCATAAGAGCAGTAGTCTACACTATGCTGCTTCATTTGGACGTCCAGATGTATGTTATATTAACTTTAATGACATTTTATCTTTATTCAATTGCTTATAGCTACAGAAGTCAACATATGATAGCCATATACATTCGCATACCTTATAGATAGTAAAAATTCTTCTTCAACGTGGCGCAAATCCCGATTTGCGGGACGAAGATGGGAAAACTGCTTTAGATAAAGCAAGAGAGCGTAGTGATGAGGATCATACTCAAGTGGCACAAATTCTGGAAAGTCCTTCAGTATACATGCATTCAAGTGAGTGGAATATAATTTTGAATTAGATATTAAATGGGGCTTTCCACTTATAATTATATGAAATAATATTTTCATTAAAGAATCCGATGAACAGAACAAGACCAAAACATCTACAGTAGTAATGAAGACATGTAACAATGATTTACCTGATCCGGAATTGACTACTAGGGTTTTGCAACAGCTATTGCCAATTTTTTGTGAAATTTTTCAGGTTAGTTTTGTTCACAATCATATCCACATTTTGCGTGATTATTGGATTATTTAATAGGTTACAGAAATCATTATCTGCAAGTGTACGTCGAACTTCGCTTTCATTACTTAGAAAAATTGTAGAGCATATACAAGCTGAAGATTTGAGAGGTGCAAGTCGACAAGGAGAGAAACAGGGTATGGAAAAAGACTATTATATGATGAAATGGTAGTGTTATAGAATAAGTCTTTCTAATATAACAACTTTTAAGGTTCTTCATCTGAGAAGCAAAATGCTGTCGATTTGCCAGCTGGTGCAGAAAGTTTAGTGGCTGTTGTTGTAGCAGTACTTGATCAAGAAGACGACTACGAAGGACAGGAGCAGGTGTTATTGGTTGGTGTAAAATGTTCTTATGATTTTATACAAATTTTAATTACTTTAATTGCTTATTATTACTAATAATATGATTACATGTGGCATTCAGATATTGTCCTCACTTTTGCGCAAAGAGCCAGCTTTATGGGTACCTGAACTTATTCGGCTGGGTGTATTTGAGAGAGTAGAGGCGATTGCAAAGGAACCACCAAAAACATTTGAAGTTAGATCTTAATTTTCTACCTGAATTTTACGTTGAAATACAGACTAACTCTATTGAGTATTATTGGATCTTGGATCATTGGTTTACCTGTATACAGGATGATGACGATTCAAATGATAGAGTTGATGAACTAAATGCAAGAAACAATGCTTTAAGCAGGTAAATCTAGTTTTAACTATGACAGATGTCTTCTTTGTTGAGTTTTACTCTTTACTGTTCTGACGCTTTGTAGACGTGAGTAGTATTTTATAGATCTACGGCGTCGACACCTTCTGTCGCTATGGAAGTAGACATTGAGAGAGGAACTCCAAACGGTCAAGATGATTCTGAAAGGGACAGAGCAGCTATGCTTAATGTTACAGTAGAGGTGAACAAAAATAACTTATGAATTTAAATTTTTTTGAATAAACGTATTTAGATGGAGAATGATGTTGCGTGCACTGAAACGCCTCCGCCAACACTAGAAGTGGTGGATTCTTCATCAGGAGTATATCGTGCCATGCTTTCTACAACTAGTAGAAAAGAAGATAAGAAGGGGAAAACTATTCTTTTGAAAGGTTTATAATTGTTTTGGCCAATTTTCATCTTTACTATTTTAAACTAACCTTATTTTAGATACTCCATATCGTTGGAAGGAGTGGAGACTTTCGCGGGGTGGAGAATCACTTTTTATCTGGAATGATGTCCTGGCTTTAGAATTAAGGTTTGTAAATAGTATTTTTTCTGCAACATTCTATTAACTATATTATATTAATATCTAGCTTCACAAGCAATGGTTGGTTCCGTTTTCTGATGGATGGTGAGGTTTCGACTATGTTTAACAATGGAGAGACAGATACTTTTTCTGAGGAAACACGTTCCTATGCAAAAAAAACGTTTATGACTCGTTGGCGCCATGCTAAACAACCATGGAATGATGACTCTATGTCAGTCAGTCTGCTATGCGTTCCGAGTATTAACAAGAAGGTAGGTCTTCAAATTAGTTCGATATAATTGGAAGGGAACGTATCCATAAAGTTGTATAAACATGGTTAAAGATCGAGGTACCAAACTGGGAGTTGTGGAGTGCTCGTTCAACTGAATTGAATATCAAATGTATGAAAGGTGAAGGGCAGATAATCATAAAAGACGAGCTAGGTGGATTTATTGTCGAAGCCAATGATAAGATGAAGCATAGCAAAATGCCAGAAACCGCTCTACCTCCAGATTTCCATACTGGTATGATTTTTATTTGGTATTTTTTTTGTGTGATAATTAACCAGTAAGTTGTACTGATTGTGGTTTATGTTTATAAATTTATTTGAATATTCATTTAGGTTGGTGTGCTCATGGGATGACTGCACGTCGTGCAAAATTCCGTTGTGAAATACAGCGTAGAAGAGTACAGGAGCTTGCGTGGGAATTATGGGATAGTCATTTAAAGGAAGCACGTGCTAAACCAAGAGAAGCTCTTATTGAATTGCAAAATGCAGCCGCCTGCATTCAAGTGAGTGATTAAAATAAAATATGATAAGTTTCTACAATCTAATTTAGAAGGGAATATATTTATAAATAATTTTAGGATGCTGTTACGACTGCCAATCTGATTTCTGGTCTTTCTATGAAAAGTAAACATGTTAAACAACCTCGAATTGAGAAAGTTCAAGAGGTTCGAAGAGTTGACAATTCTTTATTTCGTGTTAAGTATATATTTGGAAATTATTAGGCTAATTATAGCTACTCTCTGCTCTTAAATGTGTACGGGACTCAGTGATGGATGATCGTCGGCTTTCAACTTTTGAATTTTCGGTGTCGGGTGTTGTATCTGCTTTACATAATCTTCTATCATTGGTTGAACGGCAACCACAAAGTTATCCAGCTAGAATATTTGGAGAGGTATGTTGATAGTTTTTATGTAAATTTTAAAAAGTGGTTGTAATTATTTTTGTGTCTACGAGATGAAAATTAATTTACAAGGGTACCTAAGATAATTTCAGGCATTTTCACATGGTGTTGCTCTATCAAGTCTAGCTCTGAAAATGGTTGCCGTATTGGAGTCTAGTGAAAAGTTTCCTCAGTATTTATATGACACTCCAGGTGGATCAGCCTTCGGACTACAGTTATTATCTCGTAGATTACGAATGAGATTGGAGCATACAGGACCCGAGCAGGAAGAGAATCGGCAGCTTTTAAATAGGTTTATCCTAAGTTTTCAGGTTTCATATATTTTCCCCTACTAGTTTATCTAAACCATAGAAACTGAACTAGCTATTAAAGCATGACAAAAGAATATTTGTAGAACTGGTAGACTTCTAAAGAGTGAGCCCCTTACTACAGTTGGTCAACTAAAAGCATTTTTACTCAAGATGGTGGCCAAACAATGGTTAGTTAGCTTAATACTTGATTCGTATTTGGGGTGGTATAGTTTATTAACGAAATGTGTTAAAAACGGAAATAAACAATGTCTAGTGGTGGTGAATAAATTTGGGTCTCGATGTGTAGTTTTAGAATACATGTCCATAATTGATTACAGATTGTGAAAAAATGTACAAAGTTATATGAGAGCTAAACTAAGGTGGTATGCATATTTATTTAGGTATGATCGAGAGCGTTGTAACTATGGTTTTGTTAAAGCTGTTGAGGATACAAAGAAGAGTGAAGAAAGTCTAAAGTTCACGTATATAAGTGATTTTGACGAACAAGGTTTATTTGTTATTGCTTTTAATAATTATAGTAAGCGGTAAGGCAAACAACAAATTAAAATTTGGTTACTTAGGGATCATATACTGGTTAGGGACGAATGGGCGTTGTGTCTCAGAGTGGACTAATCCTGCTTCTATTGGTGTTGTGCAGGTAACTACATATTTGGTGTAGAAATATATGATTAGTATATATGATTCTAAGGTATTTTGCTCCGACGAACACCAACCGTTTGGAAAGACCGAAGATATATTAAGTCGCGATTTTAATCCTATTAACTGCCACACTAGTGATGATAAGTGAGTTTGACATCAATTGTATATATAGCATATTAATTATAAATCTACTATACAGGAATGCCAATTTTACTATCGATCTCGGGGTCTTTATATATCCTACTGCATATACTCTTCGTCATGCTAGAGGTTATGGGCGATCATCACTTAGGAATTGGCTATTGCAGGTAAGAATGGAACTGGGTAACTTATGAAAACAGAAAATTGAAATCATTCTATTTACTTTATAACATTTAGGGCTCAAAGGACAAGCAGGTGTGGGAAGTGTTGGTGGCTCACTCTGATGATAATAGCCTTGGTGACCCAGGTTCAACGGCTACTTGGCCTATAGAAGATGATAGAAACAAAGGTTTGACGAGAAAACATTGTTTGTATTCTTTTTCTTTAAATGATATACTGTGTGCATTTTAGGTCCATTTCGGTATCTTCGAATTGCTCAAAACGGCAAAAATTCGTCTGGTCAAACCTACTATCTTAGTTTGTCTGGTTTCGAAGTGTATGGGGAAGTAGTTGATGTAATAGTTGATGGATTCTCACCAGTAAAGGATGAGCAAGACAAAGTTTGTGGTTAAATTAAATTTGTTTTATCATAAGCCTTCAATATTATTGTTGTCATAATTTATTTCTTTAATCTAGGGGAAATCTAGAATTCCCTCTACATCATCTACACGTAAAGATCCTCTTCGAGCAGAAGATGTAAGAAATTTATTTGATTCTTATTATAAATGCCAATTATTAAAATGTAAACATCATTTAACATGTGAATGTTAGACTAAAGAAGTAATCTCCTTAGCAGTTATAACTTACAATAAGAAAACTCACGTATTAAGATTTTTCCACCCTTAGCATTAGTATTTACTCATAAGAAATTGTAATTATGCCGATATTGTCTTTTATCTGTAGTGAATAGTAGCCATAGATATAAAGTAGGAATTTTAAGATTATTTACTAGTAGCATAAAATATAAGCCTATTTGATTTCTAACTCATATATATACCGAAAATATAAAAGTTACTATGGCAGAACAAATCGGCAATATCAACTGAGGCTGCTGTAGCTTCCCTCCCCCAGGGATGCAATAACAATAAATTACGCGCTGGATTAGCTGCAGAAACTGTGGCTATGATGCAGACTAGATCACGGTTTGTGCATAATTGTTTTCATAATGCTTAAGGTGCGTACTTGTTTCCTTAATTTATTATTTTAATGTAAGACTGCGAATGGTACGAAACCGTCATCCTGCTGTGGGTTCTGATCCTCGTGGTATGCGCGTGGTACGTGGTCCAGATTGGTCATGGGATGATCAAGATAGTTGTGGTGAAGGCAAGATCGTGGGATGTGTGGAAAATGGTAAGCTTATCGTTGTTGTAAATATTTTACATGAAGTTATATAAATATAAAATATTTAGGATGGGTAGATGTTTTGTGGGATAATGGTCACATGAACTCTTATCGATTCGGTGCAGATGGTCGATTTGATATCCAGAGAGTGGTAGGAAGTAGTGGCACATCATCATCTTCTATGACAACTGCGGTATCACCTACTCCGTCATCAGTCCTAGAAGCAGTTAGAGCCAAAAGTCGAGGCTTCATGAAGACGCGCGATTCACCTTCACCATTTGCATCATTTGCAGGTTTTGCTCCTTTTGCAGGAAAACCAAGAAAAAGTGGAGGTTAGTGTTGAAAGCTTCGAATATATATATATATTTATTTACGTTTTTTTAATTGACTGATGACTATATAAACTGTAGCTACCACTCCACTTTCTCGTTTTGCGAAAGCACCATCAACATCATCTAGTAGTGGAACACCTACTAATGGAACAAATATTGGTTAGAGAACATTGCTGCATTTTTTACTTAAATTAGATACTTTGTTTACAAACGTTCAATCTGTATTTTTCAGGTAAAAAGTCAATGTCAACTACCAATTTAGTTGAAGAACGCCCAAAGCCTGGTCCCAGTGTAGCCTCTACTGGGCAGGCTGCTTCTGCAGAGTCGCTTCAGCATCAAACTCCATCTCTTGAAGACTTGTTGGCAAGGTACAGCTCAATAACGAAGTTTTGTTAATTACCTTCCGTATTAAATTTGGCAAAAATTTACATTGTATTTAAGATATAAAAATCTATAGCACAATATTTTATGTTATTGCCATAAATCATTGCTGAGTTAAAGGGCAAATACCCATGCTTTTGGTCGGATAGCGGAATCTCTTGAAAATTCCACTGACACACCTGAACCTGGAAGAGATACTCCTGTTGCTATTGAAGCGGATGAAAGTGATTCAGCCACTAGGTAGTGGTATATTTGTTTTTTTTTGTTAGTTGTTCTCTTACAGTTTTCATATCCGAGTTTTATTATTCTAGTGCTGATTCTCATGCTGAACTTTCTGTTTGCTCCTCTCAGTCTTCTGTGATCGATACAACTCCTCGAGAGGCTGCTACACCTTCAACACCACAAGGAGAAACATCGAAAATGAATAGGTAAACCTCAGAAATGATACCTTCGTATTTGAAGATAAATCATTGGTAATGCTTGAGTAAAAATAATATTTAGTATTTATATCATAAGTTTAGCCTATCTGTTTCGGCTCCGGATTTAGCAGCCGTTCGTCAAAGACAACAGTCTAGTGATAATTTCGAAATGGATAAAACAGTAGAAGAAGATGAAGAACAGGATGAAGAAGATGAGGAAGAAGAGGAAAGGTATAAAATTATATAAATGTTATACATGGAAATCATCATGCCACTAGTATTTTTAGCGTTGAAAAGGGAGATTTCGCAGATATGGCTGATGCGTTAAGCAATTCTTCAGAACGCAGTCTATTTGAGAAACTAAGAGAAGTGTTTGGTACAGGTATGTATGCTTGATCTGATTTTTTGTTCTGCTCATATTATTTAAAATAATTTTTAGATGACTCGCTAGAGCAGTTAATTGCATCTGGAGGTGAATCGGAATCTACATCTATGGTTTCATCCCAAAAGTCGGCAGTTAAAAAAGATAAAACCACATTAAAGCAAAAGTTGGGCAGTTATGCAGATGTTTTAAAAGGAATAATGCAAACAGTTGGTTCTTTACACTGTTCTATGGATGTAATTATTACAATGTGTGTAATTGTTTTTCTTATATGGATTTTCCTTAGATGATGGATGCGAATGGACCCTCGTTAGAAGTTGAAGAGTTGCTCGATGAAGTTAGTAGTTTTAGCTAGATGTCTTGGATTAAATTTTTAGCATACTATCAATTTCATGTCGTATTTAATGCTCAAACTGGGTTACCTACTGAGATTTTTTAGGATGATTATTATGATGATGATGATGGTAATGAAGACGATATTGAAGACGATCTAACTGCTCTTGGTGTGCCAGTTGATTCTCTGGCATCTGTTTTAACCGGTAGAGGAGGAGAAGGATTTAGACTGAATTGGAAGCAGGTCCGTGTTGTTTTTTTTGAAAAAAAGTTTTCATACACTATTGCTGCTACTGTTTTGAGTAATAAATGTGGTCTTTCATAACAATTTTCATTGCAAAAACCTATAAATAATTTCTAGTTATCCCAATTGATGGGTGGAGGTATCGAATCGAGAACTAAAGAGCCACGTGCAGTAAATAGGCAAACACTGAGAAACTGGGATGATGAACTAGTTCTTAAGTGCACTTTCCAGGTTCTAAATAACTTTGCTCTTTAACGATAATTTACATTATTTTTTAATTTGTCATTCTACACTAATGTTTAAGGCTCTAATACCTGCATTTGATCCTCGCCCCGGTCGAACAAATGTAAATCAGACACAAGATGTTGATTTACCTGCTGTTGTACAGGACTCGGCTCAAACAAAATGTGTTGCAGTATGTTTTTGTTTTATTTGTTTATATTATGTTGGCGGTTTTTGTACTATTAGAGAACTGAACGTTTATCTTAGATATTATTTTTAAATACCTTACTCTTTATACAGAATGAAGAAGCATCTCTTCGGCTATTTATTCGTGGTCCTAATATGAATGGCATTGAAAATGTAACTGTTGAGATGGAAAATGACGAAAATAGTATTTTTTTCTATATCCAAAGTTTGGTTGGTGCTATCGATTGGGGTACCGTGAGTCTGTTACTTTTATGCTATTTGATTACAGTTATTATTTTGATGTTGCTTAATGATAATTGGTATCATATATAATTCAGAAGTGCGAGCGAAGTCGTCGTGTTTGGGAGCCTACCTATACTCTAATTTATGAAGATGCATCTCAACCATGCACTGTTAAGTTTATGCAAGTGTCAAGCGATGAAAGCAAAGTACCTTTAGCAGTCAATGAAGTAAGTTGCATTATTTGTATTATTTTATATAAGTAGCACATAATGTTAGTGCATATATTTTAGTGTTTGGAAGTAGTGGGTCTCCTATCGCGAATTGGAGAACGATTTCCAGATGCTCAAATAAGTCCTCAGGTGTTCATAAGTGATAAACTGACACAGAAACTAACTCAGGTATTGTCGTAGTTTACTAATTTATTTATAGCTATATAAACATTGTCTTCATTATTATTATTATTATTATTATTATTTAGGAGCTATCAGATGCATTGGTGGTTGCTGCGAAAGCGCTTCCTGATTGGTGCTCTAGATTGGTTTACTCGTATCCGTGTTTATTCTCAGCTGATACAAAGTTAGTGACTTCCACATTGCATATGGTTATTTGAACTATTAGTTGTATTTCCTATTTTAATTATTTTAAAGTGATACATTTTAAAAATTGGAAGAAATATAATGACACTTTCATAGCTAGCTCCAAGTTGGTATACTATCGTTAATCGTGTGAGATTTTTAAAATTCATTTCCTTTCATTTAGAAATATGTACATGCAAGCAACTGCTTTTGGTGTGTCACGAACTATTGTTTGGTTGCAATCCCGTAGAGATGCGGCACTTGATAGGGTTCGGGGTGCTGCTCAAAGCAGTACAAGTAGCGCCACAAGGCCACATGATCGATATCAAGAATACAGAGTAGGAAGGCTTAAACACGAGAGAATTAAGGTAATTGAAGTTGGAATTATCAAATGGAATTTACTCTAAGTTTTTGACAGTAGTAATAAATAAAACTATGATCAGGTCACACGATCTGAAGAACATCTTCTTGAGCAAGCTATTCGTGTTATGAAATTTCATGCTGATAGAAAAGCCGTGCTTGAAATTGAGTACAATGGTGAAGAAGGAACTGGTCTAGGACCCACATTGGAATTCTATGCTTTAGTTAGTATTTCTAATTTTTGTGATTTGGACCTAAATATCAAAGGATTTTTTTAAAATTGTGAACGTAAATATACATATATCACAGGTGGCCGCCGAACTTCAGCGAAAAGTGTTAGCAATTTGGCTTTGTGATGATATGGATGAGCACCAATTAAAAATGGAAGAAAGAGAACTCGACTTAGGAGAAGGAAAAAAACCACCTGGGTACATGTTCTAAATTATCTCTTTGTTAGTTTCAGTTAAGAATTTTAAAAGAGAAATAATGTGGTCTTGCTATCAGATTTTATGTACGTCGCGCGGGTGGTCTTTTCCCTGCTCCATTACCTCCACACACCGACGAGGTTCGCAGGGCTTCGGAGATGTTTCGCATTCTCGGCATATTTTTAGCAAAGGTTCGTATATAACACTGTATTTTTAAGCATTTTAGAGAATATAAATAATTTAAATAATTAAGGTTCTGCAAGATGGACGTTTAGTGGACTTGCCATTAGCCCGTCCCTTTCTGAAGCTTCTTGTTTCTAAAAATCTTAGTGAAGCAGAGGAACCAACACTAGATCGAGTGCTTTCTCTTGATGATTTCGAGGAAGTTCACCCAGTGAAGGGCAAGTTGTAATGGATCATTTCATTTTGTTGTGTTTGCCAATTATTTAATACCTTTGCTAGGTGGCTTCTTAAAAGAGCTTCGTGCTCTCGCTCAACGGAAACGTGCTATAGAAAATGAGCCCATGCTTGATAGAGATGCCAAACGAAGGAAAATCGATGAGCTTAAATTGTGCATTCACGGGACACGTTGTAGGGTGGAAGATTTAGCTCTGAACTTCACGTAAATTTTCCTTTTTGTAAATTTAAAAAGATTTTGTCTTCATTAATTACATGATATCTTAAAAGATGATAATTTTAGTGTTAACCCTCCGTCCTCTGTATTTGAATATGAGGAAATGGAACTCCTAGAAGGTGGAGCTGATATGGATGTTACAATGGATAATGTAGAACTATATGTTCAAAAATGTGCAGACTTTTACCTTAACACGGGGATAGTTCATCAAGTAACTATTAAACTGTGATCTGTATTGGATCTTTTGTGTAATACTTTATAACTTTTTATTTAGTTTTGTATTTTAAGATGCGAGCGTTCCGTGAAGGTTTTGATCGTGTTTTTCCACTTCGAGCTTTAAGATCATATAGTCCTGAGGAAGTACAGGTTCGATCATGTTGTAATAATGTCATGAAACAGTAATAAATAGATTATTCTTAAATACTAATTTTTAAATGGAATTATTATTTAACCTATTTTCTAGCGTCTTCTATCCGGTGAGCAATGTCCGGAATGGACTCGTGAAGACGTACTAAATTATACGGAACCAAAACTTGGTTATACAAAAGAATCCCCCGGTTTTCTCCGCTTTGTTGATGTTATGGTTGGTTTAAACGCCCAAGAAAGGAAGAATTTTCTTCAGTTTGCTACAGGATGTTCTAGTTTACCTCCAGGTGAGTAGGATAGTTAATAAATACTTAATATTGCTATAATTACTTTCTCTTTCGTGCATAATATTTGTTCATATAATGCTTAATATAGGGTACAGTGGTAAATATTATTTCCATAACTTTTGATTCGTGCACCATTCTTGGTTTTAGGTGGACTTTCTAATCTCCATCCTCGTTTAACAGTCGTTCGGAAGGTAGAAAGTGGTGATGGAAGCTATCCATCGGTAAATTTATTGCAGTTATATTATTAATCTAATTTTGTAATGTATTTAAATATTTAGGTGAACACTTGTGTACACTACCTAAAGTTGCCGGAATATTCTTCAGCTGAGATTCTTCGAGAGCGCCTTTTGACAGCTGTTAATGAAAAAGGTTTCCATCTCAATTAGAAGGTTGACTATACTAAGGGAAATGAACTGTGGATCGACATGATTTCGTAAAATTTCGTAACTTTCAACTTTTCTTATTTAGGTTGGTTTAGTGTTAATAGTGTAGTCCATATTTTTTTACAATGTAGACATGTGATCTAATATATAGCTCAATAATATCAGTTAAGAAGTTAACATTAGGAAATGTATATAGCAGGGTATTACAACTACATGCCCGCTTCATTTCAATTGGGCTCGTTAATATGTTTATAGTGTTTATCATTATTGTGTTAGAGCTGAAATTATGTATCATCGATCAAATGGAATATTAGACTGTGGGTGAAATTTAGAATATCCGGTTAAAACCCGCCTGGTTGGTCTTTTTTGTCATGTACGTGTTTTTGTGGTAGACTGGAGGGACCAAGATAAACTACCTGGATTCACTGATATTGAAAATATAGCCTTCCTCTTTTTCGATTAGAGCAATATTATATTTCTTTTGTAGAAGTTTACGAAGATTTTATACATTGATTATTAGTTCCTTTTATATTTACATATATGGATAAATATTCTCTCATTTACAATCTTTTACCGTGGTGGTGTTTTACCATATATATTATAATGATCGAGGATTTGAATCTGCTGGGTTTATTACGCTGGTTGGTGACTATTTCCTACGTTGTAACTGATTTTTAGACTTGTTTTTATAGAATGTCAGTTCCCTCAATTATTCGTGATGTGGAGTTAGTAGGCCAACATCTGTTTGATCATACTCCTATAGTTCGCAATGAAATCAATAGGTTCGTAGAAAGATTCGAGAAGAACGAGCGCCACAGGGAATTTGATGGTATACTTAGGGCCAGTCATGCTGTGAGTGATCCCAACATCGGATTTCTAATAAATGGTTAATTATTTAAAGAACTATGATATGCATCCATAGTTACTTTTTATGAAAGTTTTTGTATTGCATTTTTTATTCATTATTCAGCTAATTGAAGCAGCCGAAAGTCCTGTAGAGGCTCTGTTTGATACCGGAAAGATGAAAAAAATTACAGATGATATAAACGCTTTAACTGCTAGGATACAAAGTCTTACACAGCCGCAGTATGGAAAGGTTGGTTGCCTATGAATATGTGCAACATACTTTGTATTATATTCTAAATCCTGAGTTCACTTAACGCGTATACTTCGAAACATTGTAATGGGTTTTCTTACCTTACCATTTGACTTATAAGTCTGGCTAAATTACTTGAACTTTTTCTTGACTAGGTAGTTAGGAAATGTCTTGTATATTTTTATTCATAAATCTTCAGGAACATGAACTATACCTTGCTGACATCGCCAAGTCTCAAAAAGAATACCTTGATCTTTGCCGAGCGGAGGCTCTACGTAAAATGAGGAATTTGACATAGTAAAATCGCTCGTAGAGCTTTACTAACCATCATTATGAGAACTAAACTCTACGGTTACTATCTCTTCCTATTACTAATATATCGTGAAGCATTAATGATTTCTATGCAATGATTAACTATGTACAATGTGTATTTCATTACTACAATCATGGGTCCAAGATTTGTGCATACTTAAGTAAAGAATGTAATCCAAAGTACCTTCGAATTGTTAGGAATATAAATTTTGGTTATTTATAGATTCTATATTAATCCCATAGGACAGTTATAATAATATATCAGAAAGGTTATCTAGCCAAATTACTAGCGCTGCTTCCAAGGTGTATATAATCGAATTGCGGGATTTTAAAGAATCCAGAAAATGCTAATAAAGAATCTATTGGAACAACGATAACGTAAGTCTAAGAACAATTTAATGAAGGAATAGTTTATCTATAATTCTCTTTAAAAGATGGAATACTCAATTGTACCTTTTATTATGAGTAAAATAAATTTGAAATTTATGTAAAGTGGCTACATAAAATCTGAATCTGGTGGTGATGTGGGTGATCATAATTTATTTGGAGAAACCCACTTATAGGTGCCGGTAAAGATATACCCATGTCGACGCATCATCTCATCTGCTTCAACTGGTCCACGACTGGAATATTTAGTTTTATTTTATTCAATTCAATTGGAAAAATCTAACATGTATGAAATATTTGGTTTTATTTGTGTGAAAAGTCATTTCGGGTAATAGATTTTCACATCACCTTCCGAAGCGATATTCCAATGGCTGGACATTTTTTTCCACAAGCTCACTTAGAACTGGCGTTAAAATACGCCATGCATTTTCAAGTTCATCAGTACGGACGAAATTGATTTGAGACCCCATAAATACCTCCAAGAACAGACGTTCATATGCATCAGGAAGACGGACATCCTATTAATTATCTGATAAAACAAGTAGTTTGGGAGTATAGTTATTTGCTATTAAGAGATGTAATCAATTGCAGTTTGTTTGAATTCCATGCATGATTTATCGTGATCTTATTGCTTTCTTATTTCACTGTACACTAGAAATAACAATATTTTGTCTAGCCACCTTGTATCGAGCACTGTAGCTTAGATCTAACTCTGATTCTTCAAGGCCGAAACCCATGCCAGGCTTCTTGGTCATCAGTTTCAGGTATACAGCTTCATCTGGCTGGATCCTAATGACTAATTCACTCCTTAAATTAATAGAAACTAGATATTTGTTAAGTACTGACAAATTTTAGACGCTTGACATATTCAAATAGGTTATGCAATAATCGAAAATACCTTTTAAGTTCCCCAGGGGGGTAGATATCAGCACTAACTTCTTTGTATTGGATTCTGACTTCTGCCTTCTTTTCGTTTAAAGCTAAATAGACTCACACATATTGTTCACAGGGCATAGTATACTAAACCGTATGTACCTTTACCACACCGTAAGAAGAATGGTACTCCTCTCCAGCGGTTATTATCTACGTGAAGAACAGCAAGAGCATAAGTGGGAGTTATGGAATCATTAGGTACATCTTTATCGTCCTTATATCCCATATATGCCTCTTCATCTAAATGTCCATTAATTTTAATTAAAGACTATATGGTAAGAGTAACTTCAAACTAAAAACTTACTATTTGATTCAGGATTCGCTACATACTGACCAATAACTAAGTCTTTCAATTGAACGGGCTTTATAGCTTTCAGAACTTTCACCTTTAAAAACCGATGGATATATGCATAGATATTTTTTAGTATTTAATTTTAAAAACGACGAAAAGCACGAATCATTCCATCTGACCTTCTCATCACGAATATCTTCTGCATTCAGACTACTAGGTTTCTCCATGGCAACTAGTGTTAAGATCTGCATCAGATGATTTTGGAGAACATCTCTAGAAATTACTTCAGGCTACTAGCTTTTTCACGACATTATGTTCTATCTCACCTAATAATTCCAGCAGTATCAAAATAACCTGCTCTACCACCAGTTCCAAAGTCCTCTTTGAAGGAGATCATTACGGAAGCAATATTATCACAATTCCAAAGTGGTTCGAGAATTCGATTTCCAAATCTATTATATGAAATTGTACAGAATGGAGAGAAACAGTGGACAAAATTACATGTACCTTAGCATCATAAGGTTTTGTACCATTTCTTTTCCAAGGTAGTGGTCTATACGGTAGATCTGCTCCTGTAACAAACAACAGTAGTAAGGTAGCCTTGATGTTACATTGGAAATAATAACATTTTAAACCTCTCTGAAAAGTTTAGCGAGGTGGTTCGATAACTTGCAAGACGATTCTAGATCATGTCCGAACGGTTTTTCAATAATGATTCTAGTCCATGAATCACTGAAAATGGGAACGCTTTACGGTAAACTACGCAAATGTGTCAAATACTAACTAACCCATTATCCATGCAGTACCGTTTCAGTTCTGAGGATACAACTTCGAATACAGCTGGAGGTAGAGCTAGATAATACAATCGATTCACTGGCTCTGTAAAATAAAGTAATGAACTTCATAACCAAAAAGGAACTGTAAAATATAGTTATTTTTCCATATACATAATGTAGGCTAACTCACGATTATTGTTTTTCTGTATTTCATCTATGACGTTTCTGAGCTTTCCAAATCCTTCAGGTTTATTATATTGACCCTACAAATAAATGCAACAAAAACACTCGCATTTTAAAAAGTTTATTTTTCTTACCTGTATATAAGAACACTTGCTGATAAATTCTTCGAACTTATCCTTCTCGTTATCACGAACCTAAAAATTGTACCACTGAAAATATAGAAAATGAATAAGTTCCAAATAATGCAGGACGAAGTAAATCTTTAACTTACCTTGCAGAATTTTTCAAAATGGGATCTCATTTTATCAACCGTAAGATCAGATCGAGCATAACCTATGAATGCCAGATTGTCAGGCAAAAGCGAGTCACGATACAACCACCATAGGGTTGGGAAGATTTTCTTTTTTGCCAAATCTCCCTAAAGATCTACCTGTATTAATAATTGGATGATCGGTAGAAAATGTGGCAGCTATGTTATATTTATATTATATGAATTCAAACTTAATAATAACCGATGCTCCAAAAACGACAAATACGTAGGGTGGATCAAATTTTAAGTCCAGTTCCATTGATTCACGTAGATACTGGACTAAATCTGGAGATATAGGGGCAGAAAGAGAATGAGATCTGTTACCACGCCCTGCCATTTTTGTAGTCGTTATACTGAAAAAAATTCTTAGCACATTACCAAACGGAGTACAAGTTTGAATTCAAGACACTGAAATAAGTAAGTAAATAAACTATCGTTGAGATCATTATTAAAGTCACACAACAATGTAATCACGGCATGACTTAGAATCATGTTAAAAATGAGAATGTCAAACGTTACACTATAACCACATGCACATACCAAAGGAAAAATGGCGAGACAATCTGTATCCGAATGAAAATAGATTACACTATACATAGATGAAGAAAACAGCAAGAAAATTTCATTTCAGTGAATCGAATATCTCTTTGTAATAATAAACCATTGAAATTTAATTAGTAGCCAGGACTTATTGCAATTTGGTTTTCTTTAATATCTAAAACCAAATAAGAAATATATACTAGCGTTAATACAGCAATAAAAAATGAACAAAAATCTTTTGAAATGTTTATACCAGCCTCGTTGAGAACTTGTCCACAGGTAAACGCGTTTCCGTATGCCTCACAATAAGACGGCTTCAATTGATTTGATTACAATAGGTGCACTCTCCGCGTATTGTTATTTCCTGTTCTCACTCAAAATAATGACAAGTAAGTATGGCAAAAATTATTATTGATCATTAACACACCACGGCGACTGACAACATAGTGGTGTTGCCTCTGAGGTTGATAAAAAATAACTATATGTAGGGCTAGTAGCTGAATGTTTAAAGCTAACGTCATTAAGAGCAACAATATACTCATTATAAATAAGATTAATGGTAATATACTTGTTAATTTATTCCACAGAATATAAACTGCAATCGAGACACAAGTCATCAATGACACCAAATAGAGATATCAGTCATCACTTTTTACTGCTGAAAAAAAAGAACAGAAATGATGCAATATCTAAATTAATGAAACTTCAGTATGATATTCCAAAATTCCAAATCTATACAAATAGCATGCTAAGCAATGCGAAACGCGACTGTAAGTAGATAATTCCCTAAATTAGATACTCAATAAAAAATAAAACAATTAACTTAAACATGCGCTCTATATCTAGATGTTATTCTGTGAATATCTTATATTAATATGAAAGCGCACAATTATATCCCCTTCAAAAGAATATCGGCTTAGTATTGAAAGCATTGTTATTCACTCTATTTATATCTAGCTACAGTGAAACTCTCGTTACGTATTTAATAGGAACTAGTCAGACCACTCTTGAACACTGATTACATGAAGTTTGATTCATATTGGTGATAAGACAACGGAACTATAACAGTAAGGAATAATACTTATTATGTAGTGGCTTCACATTAATGTTCAAAAAATTAAAAAAAAAATAGAATCCAAAGAAACCCTAATATGCAAAAGTATGTAAAAAGGTTTAATGGTATTCATTGATTGTATAAATTTATTAGATTTGAGAATAAATTTGAAACATTCGAACGTTTGCTAATTACGCAATATAGATAAATTATCATATGGATATAATATATTAAGTAAAGCATCTAAAAATATATTTAACAAATACTACCAATAACCACTCACAGATAAACAGAATATTTCATAAAAGAGAATAAAAATAGCTAATCATCCTTTTCTGTTTCAAGGTTAATCCTATCTCCAAATTTAGCATATAAAGTTGTCTTCAGACAATCCATCTCTTTTTCTGTGGATGAATTCTGCTCCTAAATTGAAACTTATCCAGATAACCTATTATTTAGAAGTATTTAATAAAAAAATACTTGAAAATATTTACCTATCTTTATACTTCAATTGATCGCAAAATATATAAACTTGAAGCAAACCCATTTAATATGATAAAATCTTAAAATAAACCTTTAGTTCCCGTAGTTTTTTCTCAGTTTCCTCTTTAGACTTATCCAATTTTTCCATCATGGTATCCTAAAATAATGAACCTGATTATCTGTAATTACTACAGATAGTGAGAGCAGTCAATTATCTGAGAATTATAGCAGTTAATTAATATACTAACTCGAATTATAAACTTGAATTACCTTTAAAAAAACCAGATTTTTAAGGTTGATTAAGAAGAAAGCGCTATACACATTTGTCGTATAGATGGTAAATTCAAACCAACACTATCAAAATGTATAAATGCCTGCCCGATACGTAAGGGAACAGAAGAAGCATCTTCACTGTCCAACAAAAGTAGCTCATCTGCAGCCTCGTTAATATTCTGTAGTTCGTTCTCAAGTTCTTTCATTTCATCCTGATTATAATTAAACCATTAAAACATACAAGAATAGCTAAAGGAATATATTTGATGTATCATTTTAATCCCATCGTATAATCCTAGCAAGTTTTTTATTTCAACTGTATTTTGTTAAACTATTTACATTTAATTAGAGTTAGTAAAACCTCTTTTTCTGAATACTAATATCAATCAGAAATGAAATTTTCCAAAATCGCACTTATATAAAGGCGCATAATAACGTATATGTGAAAATGCAATTACTGTACCACTTGTAAGGTCAATGACCCTCAATATATTTAGAATATTTCAAAAATTTCACATACTTTCATCTGTACATATTTTTGGTGAAGCCGTGCAAACTTGTTAATTTGTTGCTGATCAGCCGCCGTTACGTTTGGGCACGACATTTATGTTGAAGCCTAATTATTAGAATATTCGAATATTTATTACAAGAAAGATATCTAAATGACCTCCATGTCCCTTATAATAAATAACCTATAATTTTGAAATAAATTAATGCTGAAATACTAGATACTTAAACACGCATTGTTCAAAATTCCAAATAGCGCTATTTAAAATTAGCAGTGGAGCTATCTTTATTTTTATTTACCTTTATTATTTGCATAGTTTTATATTTTAGTTTAGCAAGTTCATAAATAGTTTTTTTAAATGTAAATTCTTTTTGAATTTATGCATTTTTTAAAGACTTAATCACAAAAAGGTTTCATTGTTATTTGGATCAATTTAAAAGTATTTATGTAGTGATATTTTTTTGTAATGTGGTTTGCATTGCACATTTAGGAACGTATGCCTTAGTAATATTTTCTTACATTATAGACATGTTTTAAGTTTGGGTGAATATTTAGTTTATATTGTTTCTATACTCAGATGTCAGATAGAAACCATGCAGTTAATACAGAGGATTGTTCAAGTCAGTCTTTATCTAATAAAATAAGCCAAAGAGTAGCATGCAAACGGAAAAAAAAAGAAGATTATAAAAATAAAAATACAAATATAACTCATTTACCGGTTTTGGATTCCCACATGCGGCTTAATTTCTTACATCAAGGTGCTGTCCATATTTCAATGCAAAGTGAGTTCCTTATGTGATGAAATTACTCACTTTCATGATGTAAATTTAGGAATTCACTTAATTTTTATAGAATATTTAGTTATATTACTTGCAGGCTCATCACTTAATGATGGATTTGCGAAAATAAGTCGACGCTACGCCAAGTATTTTCGCGAAATACTTAATACAGAGCGTGTGAAAGTGGAGCCGAATATCCTTAGAATTTTCTGTAGAAAATGCAAGCAAGTATTTACCGCGAAGGTGCATACGTTTTTACATTTAAACAATAAGATCGTGTAATTTCTTCTTTACAATCTAGATATTTAGGTTAAACGGTGTGGACTAAGAATGGTACAAAAAAAGGTTCTTCAAAGAAAATGTTTGTTCTGTTGCCACTCTCAAAATTACCAATGCGATAAAAATTACTTGTCTAGAAATGAGCGATTTTGGAAGAAACAAGGATTTACGGAAATTGGTTAAACCTCGTGTTCAGGAAGGTTTTTTTATAACTTGTTACTTTAGATTGTAATTCTATATAATAAATATTCTAGAAATTGCTATATTTTTTTGGTTTCATCTTGTTGGTTAGAACCACTAAGTGTTTTCTTTTATACTGTACTGTTATGGTCTCTATTGTCTATTTTCTGATATTTTAATTGCCTTTCTAGGACTGCCAAATGACAGAAATCACTACTCATTTTACTGGTATTGATAACGAGGTGGATGAGAGAATTTCACGTAGTGAAGAGCATAGAGGTGTTGCACCAATCAAGGCCAATTTTCTAATTCCAGTGAGTAAAATTGGGCATTGTACAAAAAACCCTTAAATAAAAAAAATATATATATATATATATAACCTTTATTAGACCGGCACATAACATGGTACTATTCTACAGAAAGAAGAGATAATCAATATCGCTGCTCAACTAGATGGTACACATATTCTTGAAGATATTAATGCCATAAAGTCAAGAAATAAGGAGAACCGAAAATTAAGGAAGGGAATGAATAGAAATCGAATGTAAGGTCCCTAGGCTTTAAAACTATTTTAGAGTTTAAAGTAATGTGCTTTCATTTATAGGAAAGAAATGAAACAAGCTGAGACTCAAATTCGAGCTTCTTCTTCTCGACTATGCCCTTCAGTAATACAAAATATTAAATGCAGGCTAGCTCACTGTTGTTGAATGATGAGAATTTTCTAGGTTCTCTTTCTACTCATTTTACAATGTTTAGGTTTGGGGAAAAGTGTACGTCAGAACATGACATTCAAGTGTTTTTATCCAATAAACCGGATGATATTGGTATCGAGTGCCCAATTTTCAATGTGAGAGGTACATGTCCGTACACCTATGCGTGCAGATTTGGAAAGGCACATTTAAATACAGAAGGAAAACAAATATCTAAGGTATTTTTCCCGCAAAATTCTAATTGTCATTACTTTGTTTTGTAATTAGTACATGTAGTTTTAGGAACCAGAAATTCCATATAAAGAAACTATGAATGCGTCATCTATGCATATACAGATTGCTCTTCGAAAGAGGACGTATATTTTTAAGGAGCCTGGACAGGTTTGTTTTAGATAGTTAAGATTATATTTCATATAATTTCTAACCATTTATTTAACTTTTAAAATATCAAACTAAGTTTCTTTCGTTATATGCTACTGCTGATGTAGAAAATTTTACACTTGGATCTGTTGAACGCGAAAAACCGAAGCTAGACATGAATAAATTGTCTGGAAAGAAGTATCTTGCCCCTTTGACCACTGTTGTGAGTTTTTTTGAATGATTATTTTAATTAAAGTGTGAAGACGAATTAATGTATGTAGAAATAAATTTACTTGACGTACACATTGCTAATTATACATATATAAGATTTTCTTGTACTGTTCTTGATTTTTTTGCCTATTTATCTTTGAAAATATAGATGGAAAATAAGAAATGGATGTTTTAGGGAAATCTTCCATTTCGCCGTATTTGTGTAGATTTAGGAGCTGATGTTACATGTGGTGAAATGGCTCTTGCTACTAGTCTTCTTTCAGGTTATATATATCTATTTAGTATAGTCTGTGCATATTATTTTGTAGAGGTTTTTAGGTTGTTCCTCTGAGTATTCTTTATTGAAGCGCCATTCAACTGAGAAGATTTTTGGAGTTCAGCTTGCTGGTGGTTTTGAAGATACGATGTCTAAAGCAGCACAAATTATTACTAACGAAATGGATGTGAGTTCTATAGAAAAAAAGGATTTCAATTGAATATAAGATTTCAGATCGATTTTATTGATATTAATATGGGGTGTCCTATTGATATTGTCAACCGGAAAGGCGGGGGTTGTGCTTTGCCTAACAGACCAAATAAAATGATGGAAGGTATTAGTTCCTTTATTTTTTTTCTATAACTACTATGAAACTAATAGAATGTAATTTTCGGTTATTATTCATTATTGATATTTTTACTTAGTTATGTCTGGTGTACGTTCGGTAATGAAGGGCATTCCCCTAACAGTGAAAATTCGTAGTGGAATGAAAGAAGGATCACTTACGGCCGCTGATACTATACGTACTATGATAAGCAAATGCCCTCCGGATTTGATTACATTTCACCCTAGGAGCAAGTAAATAGTTATCGTTTCTGGTATGGGGTTCATTGTATAGAATACTTAATTCTAGCTTTTTCATATGAAATGTATTCAATGGATATTATATAAATCATTCATTTTTTAGTGAAATTCTTGTATTATTATGTTGAATGTCAATCATTTCAGGGAGCAACGATATACGAAATTAGCTAACTGGAAATATGTAAAACCCTGTGCTGATGCTGCTGGAGGTATTCCTTTATGGGTTTGTGGGGACATTTTGAGCTGGCAAGACTATTATACGGTAAATCACATTATATATTTATATATCATTGTCATAGAATAATCATTACAGCGTCTTGAAGAGAACCCGATTGGTGGGATTATGATAGGTCGTGGTGCACTAATAAAGCCCTGGCTCTTTACTGAAATCGATGAGAGAAGAACTTGGGATATTGCAGCTACGGAAAGACTGGATTTATTAAAAACGTGTGTTGTAATTCTTTAAATGTTTATTATCAAGTTGTAGTATAAGTGTTAACTATATGAATTTTCTTTAGTTATGTTAATTATGGATTGGATCACTGGGGAAGCGATGATGCTGGTGTCGAGAGAACTAGACGATTCCTTTTAGAATGGTTGTCTTTTCAGTGTCGGTTTGTAGACTTTCACCTGGATTTTGTGTTTTTTATTTTTTCATTATTTCATTAATTTTATTTTTTGGATTTAATGGACAAATTTGTTATTGTCTAGGTACATTCCTGTGGGTTTACTAGAAACACTGCCTCAATGTATTAATGACCGTCCACCTCAGTATCGAGGACGCTCTGATCTTGAAACACTTCTTTCTAGTCAACGTGCGGTTGACTGGATTGAGATTAGCAAAATGCTACTAGGTCCAACTCCTGAAGGATTCACATTTATTCCCAAACATAAAGCTAGCTCGTACTAGACTTATATTGTTTTTGCTTCTACAAAACCTTTGAAATTAATTATAAACATTTAGGATATAATTGCTGAAGGAGTAGATTGCTAGTATCTTGATTGTTTTTTTAAAATGAATTTTGTTATCACATAACAGGCGCCAAGATTCAAGAATGTTACTAGGGCTAAGTTTGAATTGCTTTGTATATTATTCTTTATTTGTTGAAGAATTAATTACTAGTAAATTTTCAAGATTATTTGAAGATTTTGGTATATTGGTTTGATAATCCTTTAATATAAATATATATTATTGCAGAGTGAGTCATAAACTAGGAGCTACTTTAGGAAATTTTTAAATGTGACTCATGGGAGATTTAAGTGCAATATTTTGCTTGACCTTTAGAAATATAGTTTCTGTACATATTACTGTATGTTTTAGTTGGTTTATAGTGACCATAACAATGAAGCAAGAAACATCAGCTTCTATGGATTGGACAACTGTTAATGGTGTTGATTCGAAACCACCAGTCTTGGATAGGATATCTCCTATGTTAATCCAGCCACAGCTACCAGTTAATGGAAATGCGGTATTTTTCTAAAAGTCAAAGCTTATTTTGTGTGGAATTTAGATGTTTTGCATCTTGCTTTTCGGACAAAGTAATTTTTAGAATGAGCATGCTGTGCAAGTTGTACCTCATGTAGCAAATGGTGTTGAAGCCGATCCACCAGCTGCGCCTTACATAGAATGTTTAGCTGATGTTCGTGTTTTGGCACAAACTGTAGGTTTTAAGCAGCTTTTACCTTTATAATTACTTCATAATGTAATTTATTTTTCATTTTTGGGATAAAAGAAACTAATTTAGGTTGTAATCACTGATTTGTCTTTCGTTAGTGAAGCATTTAAAGTGCATACGGAATTATCTATTGTCCCTTTGTCTCCAGATCTTACAAGTATAAATTTGCACTTGGGGAACTGTATGTTTAATATCCATTTCTCGAATTCTTATGTTTAATTTAATTGGTTTTTATATTGGTAGACTGATGTAATTTATCTATCATTAGGTGCTTTGTTACCCAATGAATCAGGAAATCAGGATGGTCAGGTTCTAGTAAATGAAATACCGTCTTGTTACAGTAGAGTTGAACCAACAACAGTGAGTTCTCTGAGTATATATTATTCGAATTTTTATAAGTACTTTATAACAAGCTGAATAATTTATTATGTGATATAAAGTTTTGTTGAATTAAGACTAAGAGAATATGTTGAGTGCTTCAAAGATGTTTGAGATTAGTGGTATGCCTAGCACGTTTTCTCGCAATGTTCTCGTTGGTTCTAATAAAGGCAGCTGTATAAAAACTTTTTATAATATGAGCCTTTTATGCCATTTATAATATTTTCAAATATCCTCGGTTCTAAACTGAAATCTTTTCATATCAAGAATAATATTAGTTCTTGCTTATGATGCTTAAAATATCATGGCCATTTGTTATGTTCAGGGATTACTGCATTATATATAGCCGCTATTACACGTTTATTCTCTATATTTATTAGTTTCTAGATGGCTAGTCAAATAAGTATGGCATCTCTTGGTGATGCAGGACAAAAGATGTACAATTCATTGAAAAACGGAGATGGTATGCACTTTTTGATGCTTTTTGGAGTATTGTAGTATACATCGTTGAAATTAAACTTATAGCCCAACTTCAAATCACAATTCCCAACGAAGTCATCCCATTCGTACAGGCATTGCGTTGTTTAAAAGTCTGCATTGACGTCACCGTGAGGAGGCCCAAATACGTCGGTTCACACATGTAACAAGTTTTAAGTTGAAAATGTGCAATAGTTTTTTATATCCACTAAGTAATCGTTTATTGCTTTCCCGGTTTTCAGGGTGTACAATTCTCTCATAGTTTTGCAAGGGATGGTTCACTAGAAAAAGGAGCACATGTATTTACCTATAAGAGTTCGCTATTATCAAGTACTGTTTATAATGATTTAACTCTTAATGAGATGTGTTTGTTTAGTAAACCATATATTCAATTTTTGAATCAGCAGTAACGATGAAGGCTTACTGCATATTTTTCTGTTGCATAGGTACCCGAGAATGGCTACCCTGTCTCGATGCTCCCGATCAACTAGCGTTATGGCGATTGCATATTACTTGCGAGGCAACACATACAGCAGTTGCAAGCGCAGAACTTGTGGTTCGTTTTTACGATTCATGCATTTGTCCAATTTGACCTAAAAACTTTAGTGCTAGTAATTCGTATTAATATGGAACTATACAGTTAGAAGTTCTATTAATTAACATACCCTAAAAAGAAATTATATATTATAACTTAGAATATTTAAAAAATACTTTTTTTCCATACATAGGAAGTTGAAATCACTCCTGATATGAGAGAAAAAACGTACCATTATCAACAATCAGTGCCAACATCAGCATGTAATATGGGGTGGGCCATTGGACAATTTACAGCTTACGGGCATCCTGATATGGCTGAGGTATTGATTATCTAATTAACAACATTTATTTTTTGCAAAGACTAGAAAAAACTTGTATACATGGCTATAACCGTCATTTTAAAATAGCATAGCAAATACTATTGATTATAGGTGACTAGCTTTGCTCTTCCTGGTTTACTATCCTTAGTGAAGCATACCGTATCACCTTTAGACAAAGTATTAGAATATTTTGAAGAACTCTTATCTTGCCGTTATCCTTATCCATCATACAAACAGGTCTTTGTTGATAAGGTGATAATCATGTTTAATATCTTTTACACACATATATATATATATATACATATATTTAAGGTGCGCCAGAAATTCTGATACGGATATTAGACTACATAATCTGATGGTTAAAGTAATATTCGATAAATAAACTTACTCAGACATACAGTAGATTTCCCAATAGTGACCAGATTGCAAAGTCCATCGGATTCAGATCAGGTGAATTTGGTGGTCAAGTCTCTTTGTCTCAAAAGCTTGAAAACTGCTGCTGGCACACCTCCAAAGTTGTTTTGGCTCCATGATCAGATGCACAGTCCTGTTGAAATCTCCAATTCTGTGATCCTAAGTGTTTTGAAGTCCAGCGAACCACCACGTTCAAAAGAATTCCGTCTTAATAGTATTGTGCATTGATGTTGGCATTTTAATCGACGACGGAGTCTTCCCAGTCGCACTTATGCCGGNAACAGATGCTCTTTCAGAGCTTTGGTGTCCACGTTGAAGAAGTTTTCTATTATTTTGACTATTGTAAGCGGGGTTAACAGTGAAAATACCTTCATTAGTAAAACCACGTTCAAGGCGTGGCCTTTTCAAACAATGATTAGGAGTTTCTTTGCTTATATGGATGAAACTCTAATTCATGTTTGACGATTCTCCTCAATGATGTTGGCCAATATTGAAGTCAGAAGCCATCTTCCTCATCGATCTCTTGTTACCGCGAACGATCCTCTTCTAGACAATTTTTCAAATGCGAGAAGTGTTCACGGACCTTCCGCTCCTGTGGCGCTCCTGGATTCTTCTCACAGTCCGGTGAACGGCCATTCTTGTGACACCGAGCTTCCTAGCAATATCAGCCCTTTTCTCTGCTTGATCATGTGGATGAATGATTGTAGTGCGTAGAGCTTTGAGCATCGTATAAGAGTTCAGAGATGGGGAAATGGAATGAAATTTTAAGCACGATCCAAGGACGGTTTAAGTAACACATGTTAATTAGCAAAACGTATTTCCCCATTAGATATGCGAATTTGACAACACTTGAATTTTGTATGAGAGCTTTTGGTGCAACTTCTATATATGCATATTTATTTATTTATTTATTTATTAGAAGTATTCGCTTAAATTTAGCGAAAAAATTTCAGAAATATGGATATATATCTAGAGCAATTTTATCTTTTGGTTAAATAATATTAAAATAGTAAAAATAACAACACTTATCGAGAAAATGTTTCAAATAAGTATAAGTTTAAGTTATATTTAGGATAATTTTTTTCAGACTCCTGATGAAGTTACTGCATATGGCAGCTTGACAATATATTCTGTTAATGTTCTATATCATAAAAAGATAATTGATGTTGTTCAGGTATTTAAATTGAAAATATTGACTGTTCTGATAGAATTAAGTTCATACTTCCTTCTTAAATTAAACTAGCTTAGGAGTCCCGTCAATTGTTAGCTTTTGGAGTTGCTCAACAGTTTTTTGGTTGTTTTATTTCCCCTTCTCATTGGTTGGACTGGTGGTTGGTTAAATCATTAGCAAGGTATATTATATTATGCATATTTATATAGCAACATTAGTGAAATTACATTATTTTAGATTCATTACATCATTGTATATTGAAAAGATATTTGGTACTAGCGAATTTCTCTTCCAAATAAAAAAAATTTTAAATACTGTGTGTGATTACGAATCTCAGTGGGGAAAGGTAGGTGAAATTTGATAGTAAAATCTTTCGAGTAAAATTATAGTTCAAATGGATGGAAATTATAGATTGTGCTCCGTCCTCAACTGCATTCTCCAAGTCGGAATAATTTGCATACTGATCCAAGGCATGAACTTACTTGTTCTCCTCTGTATGCTGATGCAATGGCTAAAAAAGGCCATCTTGCCATACGTATGTTAAGCAAAAGGCTTGGACATGAGCCATTTTTCCAGGTATGCTCTGAATTAGGCTTAACTTAACTGTTATCTCTTTAAATTTGTAGTTTATTAATTATCCAGTACTGTTTAGGTGTTACATAAAATCCTCACTGTTGGTCAACAGATGTGTGAAAGACGAGACAGACCAGCCTCTTGGACACATATGGTTGTATCAACTGAATCATTTTTTCGAACAGTTACTAATGTTACTGGTCATGAAATACCAACTTTTCTTGAACAGTGGATTTATACGGGTGGTCACGCATCGTTTCAAGTGAGTGGTTTGGTTTATTCCGCATTTTTGTTCATATGGTTTTTTTGGCAGGTACAATATACATTTAATCGTAAGCGAAATATGATTGAGCTTGAAGTGAAACAGGAAGTTGAGCAAGGAAATGGAAGACAACGGTTGGTTTTTGTTTTTAATTGTTTTCTGTTAGATTCAATATTTTCTGATATAAATTCCTATTTTACTCCACTCAGGTATGTTGGACCCTTGACTGTTGTAGTTCAAGAACTTGACGGTTCCTTTTCTCATACTGTTCAAATAGATGGTGATACTTCACGATCTGATTTGCAATGCCACTCAAAGGGAAGGCGACAGAAGAGGGTAAAGCTACTTATTTATTTTTTTGAATATTATTATCTTGTTCTTTATTCAGATCATAATATTATCTTCATAATTGAAAATTCACTTAGAAACGTGTACCTTTATACACTGGTGAAGAGGTTGAAGTTGATTTAACGAGTATGGATCCCGATTCGCCAGTACTTTGGATCCGGTAAGGGAAGAGATTTTTGTATGTTCTGGTTGTTATATTAGCGAATATCATATGAAATCATTTATTTATTTTAGTGTAGATCCTGAGCTTCTACTTATTCGTAATTTAATAATTCGTCAGCCCAATTATCAGTGGGAATACATGCTAAAGTATGAGAGAGATGTCCTAGCTCAACTACAGGTAATTTTTTGGTAGTCCTAAGTTATAGCTTTTTTTTGAGATATACTTACATTAGATTTTCTTTAGGCTCTTGAGCGATTACAACAATTTCCAAGTGCCCAAAGTAGAATTGTACTTGTGGAAACAATATCTAATGAAAATTTTTTTTACCGGTTTGTTCTTTGATTTAGCCTCCATCTTATAAATATTAGATAGTTACTTGAGCAAATGTATTGGAACATGGTATTTAGTGTGAGATGTCGGGCAGCATATTCTCTTACGGCTGTACTTAACCGAATGGCAGAGACATGTATACCAGGCATCCCTGCTATTATCCATATGTTCAGGTAATATGAATCGTGATTAAGCTACTTATTCTATCATATTTTAATTCAGGGACACATTTGGTTCTAAATCATGTGCTGCTATTCCTCGGTCTAATAATTTTGTAGCTACATCACAGTACCTTCAGCAGTATTTCCTTATGCAGGTTCTTGATCTGGTTCTTTTGAAATTAATGGAACAATTATATTATCGTTTAATACTTTAATTAAAAGTACAGGCTTTACCGCAAGCAGTCGCTAGGATGCGTACAAATGGAATGTGTCTGCAGGAGGTTCAGTCGTTTATTTTAGACTTGATACGTTTTAATGACAACTCTACAAACAGGTGAATAAGTGTTCGTATTTTCATATGTATGTACTTATGTATTTATTTATTTATGTTGGTTACATATTCATTGTATTACATTTAGATATTCTGATGATCACTATCGTACAGCCCTTATTAATGCGTTGTCAGCTACAATAGTTCCAGCTAACAATTTGGGCGGTGGTGGTAATAGAAGTCCCGATACACTTACTTATGAAATGGGAAGAGTTCTTCAAGTGAGTTGCGTAAATAATTATTCTAGGAAACCTGTAATAAGTATGGAATACTTATAACTGGAAAAAACTAAGAAGCAAGTGTTATAGGAGGTAACACTTGCACTTAATATGGATACGCTTAAACCAAGCTTTGGAAGAGTAGTAGGAATTGCGGCACTGTCTGCAGTTTATCAGGTCCGTATACAATTATTTGATTATGCTATTTCTAACAGTTTATAAACAAATTTAGCTACAACGCAACGGTCATATTCCATCAGATTCCAAGGTTTTCTGGCAATTTGCTGCTCCAAAGATCTGTGTACAGGTGCTTTACCATTAGCTTCAAATTTTTTACATTTTTATGCTTTGTAGTTGAATATTATTATTAGCTATAGAACTCGTTCAAAATTACTGAGATGTTTTTAATGTGAAATTTTATTCTTATAAGTTATTTAAAACTATTTATAAAATAAGATTTATTCAAAAACTTTCAGATGCGTAAGGCTGCTTTGTACATTCTTGTGGATCGTGTAGGATGTGTGCGCGATAGAACATCCTTAGATGATATGATGCGATTACTATCTATGGCTGTAGATGATCCGGATCCTGCTATTCGATTATATATCCCCACTCTTTTATCCACTACTCCACCATTTACTACATATAACAGGTTTGGAATGATATCAACAAATTGCTTATCTTACGTTTTAAATTTTTTATCTCGTCATTTTTTCTGTAATTTTGATTTAAGTACCGATACTGGTTCAAGTAATCCATGCAACACAATACAGGTGGCTGATGAGCTATGGAATTTAATTAGTAATACGAATGTTGTGAGTGGGAATTCCAAATTTTTTTATTATTACTCTACTAGTTTCTTTTTACATTTTTATATCATTAGGTTAACTAAATAATATTATTAGGATAGTCGTGTACGCCTACTTTTTGCTGATGTTTACTTCTCACTATATGGTCTCTCACTTCCTTTTGTGAAAGGTGGTCCAGCTATGGCTCCAGGACATCATAGAGCTTATGGTGCCGGAATTACTTCAGCTACTAGTGGAGGAACCACCAGTTGGCACAATGCGATCCTAGACAGTGATCAGCCCAGTTCTCCAGTGGGAAGAATGAGAGAAGACTCATTTAACGAGGATATGTTACAGTAATTAGATGTTGACAGTTATCGTTTAGTAGTTAGACATTTATAACTCTCATTTCAAGATTTTTTTTCACAAAAATGTGTTATGGGTAGATTTGAAGACTTTATTTTTGTCAGCTTTGCTGTTAACATTTTGCCTGTATATTTGTTATAGCTGGAACTCCTTCATATAATATTATCTTTGTTTATTCACCTTACATGTAGGTAATTCTTTCATACAGAAAATTTTCTCGATGTAAATAAAACCAGCAGATATTTAACTAATAATATTAAAGCTTGCACTTGAGTTCGATCTTATAATTAATGGTATAAAATGCCATCGTATTTTAATAATATAATGTTATGGGTTAATACTCATATGTATATATGTATACATGCGTAACTGGAATGAATCTGCTTTATCAGATTCGATTATGTCTTCTGATCCTTCTACTTCCACTACTCAAGACCTAGATATTGAAGAGCCCTCCACAGTACGTGAGCTTACGACGTTTGTAGCTTCTGATCTGGAAAAGAGGATAAGGGAAAGTTCACGAATTCCACGACGAACCATAAGGTTGGGGTCCATTGAACAGTCATCATTACCAGATCCAAGGGTAAGTTCACTTAGTCAGGTTTTCATGTGTGAAATATCACCAATGATACATTAAGATTATTGACGACCTAGAAGTTCATGCCAAAGCCATTGCTGCTAACTTGGATACCGTGCTAAGAGATTTGCGGTAAAACATTTTTTAATATTCTTTGCGTGAAAATATACTTTTTTGTGCTCTCTTAGTAATTCACGATTTTACAAAAAAGCTATTCATAATATTTAGTGGTTCTTTGCATGGGATGGGCGATCTAACACTAGAATCCATGCAGTGCTATAATACTGCCATTTGTAGTGCGTGTGATGCTGCTGATGTTAATATCAAAGCAACATATGCTGTGAGTCGTGAATTTTAACAGGATTACATTTTAATAATATGGGAAACTGATTGTAATATTCGTTTTACATTATGGATTTAGACTTTTTTAGATGTTGGCTAAAGTTGAGGAAGTGAATCATTCCATACAAGGAATGTCAAAACTAGCCCAGCAAATGTGAGAATTCCACTTTTACTACTTAATTATTTCCATTTCTGTAACTTTTTTCAGTAAAGAAATGCGTCGTCTTGTGGAATTATTTGAAACACTATTTCAAGGATCATTGAAGTAGCAGCACATTTACTAGTATGATTTAATTATGTCTTCATAAAATTAATTACTTAAGTTTGTTTTGAATAAATATTTATATTTTATGTGTAAACTAATGATTTTTGAGTTTTAAAACTCGAGATTATTTTAAACGTACTCTTTGTAAGTTGTCGTGGAATCGTTTATTATTGTGTAACTCCGTCTCTTATACATTCCATTCCTTCAGAAGAGATTACTTTCAAGTGTTTGGTTAATGAAAAAACTAGCTTATAAGACTAAGGTAGAGTACATAAATTGGCCTCACTATCAGATTAAACAGTATTATGAATACTTATTTACTCTTAATTTTGGATTTTATTGATCCGACTTACTATAATGTACTTAACCTTCTAGTTTTCCGTGCTTCTTTTTATGGCGTTTACATACAGCTCTCGATACGAAATTCTTCCCGCAAACAGAGCATTTATAAGGTTTAATACCATCATGATTACGTAAGTGAATTTTGTATGGCTCACTGAGATCGAATCCGACTCCACATTGCTCACAGATGTATCTATAGGAAATCAAATTCAGAGATTTTTTGTTTTGTAGTAGGGTATTGAAACGAACCGTCTTTCATCTGAATGTCTTCTCTCATGTCGTCGTAAAGCTGATGAAGTACCATAGACGGATTCACAGAAAGCACATTTCAATCTGCAGTCAAATTCGCGTCGTAGTATTTTAAACTAGTTTGTTCATCCTTTTTTTAGTACATTTTATAGGAAAGCTATAAAATATATATTGAAAGTATTACTTCCTAACCTAGTGTTGTTATGTGTATTACGTATGTGTTTTCTGAGGTGTTCAGAAGCAGGAAATTTTTTGCCGCAGTTTGGTTCTTGGCAGTGATGAGATCTTATCCCACGGTGAATGTGCAGCTGATGTTGTTTCAAATTTCCAAAAATTTTAAACAATCGTCCGCATAATTTACATTGATACTGTTCCTTTTGATGGCATATTTTCGTTAAAATGTTTACTTGATCATTTGGATTACTCATATTTCGTTAATTACTCCTTTCGTTTCAACATTATTATATTCACCTGAAATTATATAAATTTATTTTTCACAGATGGACGAAATGGATGGACGAACATGTGAGAGTAAAGGATGTGAGAAACCTGCAAAATTGCGATGTCCCACTTGCATCAAAATGGGGCTTCAAGATTCATTTTTCTGTGATCAGGTAAACGCTTACATGCATTAGTTTTAATTGTCTAAAATTATCTTACCTCCCTAATATTATATATATACGTGCTTAATTATATAAATAAATAAGTAGCAGTTCGTAATTGGCTTGATAAGTAAAAGTCATCAATGGACACGCGACGCGTATTTACTTGCATTCGTTGCGTTGTATTGTGCAATCAGATTTGACATTGTTCCAGACTTGTTTTAAAACGAACTGGTCATCGCATAAACTTGTACACACTGATCCTAGTGCTCCATACAACCCTTGGCCGCATTATCATGTAAGTATAAGATAAAAAAGTCTACTATGATTTAAAAACGACTTTATATTGTTGTTGTTTAGTTTACGGGTCTTCTACGTCCTGCTCGCTTATCATCTCGCAGAGAAGTACCCCAAAATATTCCTCGTCCCGACTACGCTCTTCATCCAGAAGGGGTATCTTTTGAAGAAAGGCAGGCAAAAAACAACAGAGTTATAAAAGTAAATAGCATGTTTGTTGTTTTTGAAAGTATAATCACGTCATATTGATTGTTATATAGATATACATAACATGTAAAAATTGTACTAAGGTTCTGGATGATGAAGAGAAAGAGGGCCTTCGTCTAGCGTGTAAACTTGGTCGTGAAGTGCTTAATGAAGCAGCGAATGCGTGTATGCCCGGCGTTACCACAGACGATATAGATAGGGTCGTACACGAGGCTTGTATTGAGAGAGATTGCTATCCCAGTCCATTAGGGTGGGTAATTTTTTTCATTAATCAGTTATATTGTGTCAAGTATTTGATATTAATTAACTATTCAGGTATTATAAGTTCCCAAAAAGTTGTTGTACTTCTGTGAATGAGGTAATTTGCCATGGAATTCCTGACTTACGTATTCTTGAGAATGGAGATCTGTGTAATGGTTAGGAATACTAAATGTTTGTGTATCAGTTGACGGTTTATGAAATTTGGAAGTACGTCATTTAAGTTGATGTGACCGTATACCACCGCGGTTTCCATGGAGACTTGAATGAAACGTTCTTGGTAGGAGATAAGGTAGATGCTGAATCAAGAAAACTTGTCCAGACGACATACGAGTGTCTCGAACAAGCTATTGCAATGGGTAAGTAGTATTCATACTGTAATATCGTGATATACTATACCTTTTTTTTTAGTGAAACCTGGCGTTAAATTCCGTGAAATTGGAAACATTATTCAGAAGCACGCTAATGCAAATGGTTTTTCAGTCGTTAGAGCTTACTGTGGTCACGGAATACATAGGTAATGAATGCTTTAGTAATTACCATCTTTTATCTTCATTGAATTTACATAGAAATCAATTATTCTTTTAAAGACTAGTTAAGTAAAACTCTGTATAGGGATAACAATGACATATTTTATCCATTTCCAGATTATTCCACACCGTACCTAACGTGCCACATTATGCAAGTTAGTTATATCCTTAATTATTAAATCTTTTACATTATTTGGTCGCTAATCTTATCATATTTCTTGGATTTCTGTCTGAAATTGGCGGACATTTTAACAGTTAACTAAATCCCATAAGCAATTCTTATTTTTTAAGAATTTTTCCTGAAACTTTCATCTTTGGAAAAAAGAATCCAAGCAGTTTTCTGTAGTTTGTTAGTAAACTGACTAGTCGTCAGTCTCCATTGAAAATTTAGTTGCGTAATTGTGAGTATTGTTAATTTTAGTGAACGAAGATATTCTGCTCTAATAGAGAGTTCTTTTTTGAATTTCCAACACAACTAATCTTATATTGTCTAGGAAATATTTTACGAGTTTAAGCAGACATAAGTCTTTAGAAGTGTGGAATATTTATATGCCATATCAAATATTCCCAAAAAACATTTGATTTTCCAAAAGGAACAAAAACAATTTCTGAATTATTGAAATATTTCATGTGAGATATTTTCTGGAGCTATTTGATTGGACTGCGAATGCGACTATATGGAACTTTTATGTTTTATTAATTTTGATATGAGTTTGGTAAACCTACTCCAGAGAATTCGGCAACTGGTGTAATGAAAGCAGGTAACTCGTTTACTATAGAGCCGATGATTAATGTGGGCACCTATCATGACGATAAGTGGCCTGATGATTGGACTGCTGTTACGGTTGGAAACTTTGAATTTTATTTCTCCCTTACTGTTCAGATGTTATATTGCAATTAGTTTTCAGTCAGATGGAAAACGTTCTGCTCAATTCGAACATACACTTTTGGTGACTGAGACAGGTTGCGAAATTCTCACTGCGAGAAGTGGTAATCGTCCATGGTTTATGGATCAGTTGGATGAGTATTATAAGTAGATTAATTTTAAATTTTATAAGCACTGATAGTTCGTATCTCCATCGTTTTCAGTAACATTTTCCTTTTTATATCGAATGTGTGGCGTGCCTTAGGTTTACATAAGGTTTTTAAACGTTAGTTTTTCTCATTTTTTTTGTCAAGTAATTTATATTAATTAATAGAATATTAAATTGCTCTTTCTAAACGTCCACAAGTGTTGGCATATTTACTCGCTTCATTGTTCTTTAATTTGTTGAGAAACAAAATTTTTGTTTTTGAACTTAATAGTTATAATTGAGGGAGTTTAATAATCCATTCTGCTTTTGCAAAAGGGCATTATTAGTACCGAAAAATCTCTTTCAATTCCAGGTTATTTTTTACTTAGGTGTACTGTGAAAAATAGGGAAGGTAACCTTTGAAAAGAAAGTTCATTTTCTGTAGCTATATGCAGGAGTTTACTATTATTATGTCAGTGATTATTAAAAGGCAATAAATTTCAAACCGATGTCAGAATTAAAGATGAAATTTAATCAAATTGGTACCGGACGTCTTCTGTATCTGCATTTCAAGTTTATTATGTTTGTTATAGTAATTGTTTGGTAACACGACAGCAATCAGATGATATTTTATTATTGGATTTGTAGCAGTTGCTGTATGGTCTGACTTGACAAATATTCACCTTTGTTTTTCTCAACGCATGAATCTGCTAATTGGTGTTAGCATTTCCCGATGGAAGGTAAGCGGAATCAACCTTAGCTATAATATTGATTATGAATATTATTATATTTACGTTGTATGCTATTTGCCATAGTACTTATATACTTTGAATTCTAAAGCAGTCAGGAACGAGTTATATGGAGGGGTATACATACATGGAGCAGAAAACTAAGAATTATTTGGAATACAATTTTCAAATGTAGATTACCGTTTTATTGTTGAGAGCTGGCCATCAAAAACACATTTCCACATGGAAGTGAAAGATATAAAGGAGCCAAACTTACTACTCTAAGTGGATAGATTTTTGCTATTACAAGTATATCGAAGGCAAACGGCAAGATATTCTATTATTGCATGTTCTTAGCGTACCACTGATAAACTACGAAACCGTTGATTACTGGAGCATATTCTATTGCTTAGTGTTCTGATTTAACTCTACCACTCATAATTTATCGTAGAGCAGAGAATGGACTTTTGCTAATTTTATTCTGGCCTGTTATATTCAATGCAAATAGTTTCTTATATATCAATAGTTCAATATATTACTAGGCCGGCAAAATAAGGTTGAAGTGAGGATTCTCCACTAAGTGCAACTGCTATGATTGTTTTGTTGATAGCCGTGTATTTTATAT
>JAJAVP010000225.1:0-13801 GCA_020740425.3 Heterorhabditis indica | reverse complement strand
AATAAATGGTAATCCGAAGGTGTCAAGTCGGGGGAACAAACCCAGTGTAGGAGAACTTCCCAGCCCAAGTTCAAAATCGTCTGCTGAGTACTAAGGGTAACATACAAATAATCACTGTCATACAGTAAAATTACCTTTTGGGCTCCTTACCCAGAAAATCGTCTTTTCTGTTCCTATTACGCCAGCTAAATTAGTCAGTTGGCTACAGTACCACTCGACAGTGACCGTTTCACCCGGTTGGAGGAACTCGTAAAACAGCACACCCTTCACATCCCACCAGATTCACAGAAGGACTTTTTTGGCGCGGCTCTGCGTTGGCGTTGATGGCTGGCCGGAGTCTACCCAAGAATGTGTGCGTTTAGGATTGTCGTATCTGATTCATTTTTCGTTGCCACTACCAGTTTCCACAAACAGTCCTTTCTACGTTGCCTAGCAAGCAACGAGATGCATGTGGTGAGACGGCGGCCGATGCTGTTCTCGGAGAGTTCATGCGGCACCCACTTTNCTTCCGAATCTTTCCCACCTCATGCAATCGTCTCGAAATTGTTGCTCGACCAACTCTCAGCTGTTCCGCGAGTTCCTTTTGTGTTAGCGACGGATTTTCATCCAACAATGATTTCACAGCATCAGTCTTCAACGCTCATGGGGTTCCAGAGCGTTGTCGGTCACCGACATCAAAATCACCGGCTCTAAAACGTCGAAGCCAATATCTGCAACTGCTGTGGGAAACAACGTCCTCACCAAGAATAGAGCGAATGGATTCGTGTGCTTCAGCACTGTTTTTCCCTTGTTGGAATTCGTAGAGAACGCAGTGGCGAATGTGCGGATTTTGGTGGCTCATTGTGTTCGCTACTGTTTTGTGAGGTTTTGTTACCATTAAATCGCAAAATATGACTTTCAAAACTACAAGGCTAACACTATAATTAGACAAAAAGGCGGGAATTTATTTAAGTTTTGAATAGCTATACCAGTGCTGAAAAAAGCGCTAGAACTTCTGCATACACCTAATATAACTTATCGGGTATTGCCTTTTTCGCTATTTTGTATTATTAATACTATCTTCTTTTCAAAAAATATAAATAGGTTTAAGGGTGTGTGGTATTAATATAGATAAATTTTGGTGAAAATCTTTAGTTAAGGATTTAGAGATAAATGTTTTATAGCTAGCTATGTTCTCAATTCTACGATTATGATACATCGTCAAAGCCTAGTAATATATTCTGAGCGGATTAACAGATATATGCTGTTGGGAACCCCTTTATTAAGCTCATATTTTCTAAGTGAAACTTATTGTAAACAAGGGCTATCCCGTAGCTATTTATTAGGTGTATGCCAACATTACAAGAGTTGAGTCTTGCAAAAATAATTCGCTAGAAATAAGTTTTACGTATGATCTTTGAATTCAAAACTGAATACGGAGCAAAAGCGTTTTTACAGTTGCAGAGAAAATCGCTGGTATTTAAGACGATGTGCATTCAAGAACAATGAACAGGTGAGTAAATTAAAATGTCAAATCTTAAAACATAACTTACAGTAGGGTTACTGGAATATTCCATATGCAGAAACATAGTAGAATGACTGTATTTGTTGTACATCTTGTGAAACAGATAACATTGAAAGCAGTTCGGTTGTTTTTTTTTGTAATGATAAAGTACGAAATGTACACGTTGACAGTGATTCCCAAGACTCCGCTCTAAAATCAGCTGGCTATTTCACTGAAAGTACAAGTGTCTCACTTTCCTAAATAACTATACCTAATTTCTTCAACATTTAGCGTTGTAGGGCACACTTTTGATTTGCATCTTTATTGAAAACAAAATTTAATTTAAAACTGAATTTCTAAGCTCACTTACCATCAGGGAACACGTTTTATTTCCACTCAAAATCTCCGAATAATTGATATATGCAACAGCTTATTTTAAATGAGCATATCTTTAGTAATAGAATAGGTTTTTTTTTTGATTTTAAAGAGCATATTTACAATCATGGCTTTGTAAACTCGTAAATTTTTATTAACTGTGACCAGACTTCCATCAAGAAATGCATTCTCTCAAATCACTACATCGAAAGTTTTATTTTCTTTCTACCACCAAAGGTTTTAATTTCTAGATTTTTTTTGCATTTTTTCATTGGATTCAATTTTTATGCACTACTCTCTTCAGTAGTAGTGTCTAGTTGATTGTTTCTAGACCTTTAAATCTAATAATAGCTGGAAATCTGTTATCTAAAAGATCTGTTTATGATTATTTGGCTATAAGAAGGAAAATTTGTTTAGTATTCCAAAGAAATCCGATGTATCACATGAGATTCTTTGGTTTCGCACCAAAATATAACGTCTATTGTCGTATAACTTATAAGTTCCTCTCCTAGATATCAGCATGGAAAGGAAACACCTAGACGTGAAATAACTAGAGAATTAGGGAAAAGTTCATAACTGACAGTTAACATAAGCATGGAACATTGAAAACGGAAAGCGTAGTCATCGCTGCCTCCTGACATATCCTGTGCACTGGTTTCGTTCATTATTTTGTGGCTGTAAATAATGAAATGTCTATTAGCTAATATCTTTTGGTATGCCATATACTTCAAATAATTTATAGCTATCTTTACTAATGTAATAAAATATATATTTCTTTTCTCGATGGCTAATTTTTTATTTTGTCGCTTAAAGTTTAATCCACAATTTCGATTAGCTCAAGATTCTCTGGTTTTAGAATAATACAATGAATATGAAGTGTCATTAGCAAATAGTTAGTAATAACTGTTTTTCGTTTGTAGTTAGCGCAGTATTTCCTGTTTTCTATGTTAAACTTGTTTGTCAAGAAATTTTTTAATATCGAAATAGTTTTTTTATCTGGTGTTACGTGGGAAATGTATTTGTTGTAACCCAACAGCACTTTTAAACTTAGAAAACAACATCAAGTGGCTAGTTATAACTGTATTCTTGTTTGCATTCTTTGGATTGTTGACTAAATGGAGTATAGCTACGTTTTCAACAAAGTGGATATGGAGGTTTCTAGTGTCAATAGCGCAGTCTATTCAATTGTGAACTATTCAGATCATAGGTACAATAAGATTAAGATGAATGGTGAATGAACTCGTTTCGTCGTGTACAAATGGATATGCGTAAATCTCTAATATTTGCCAACTGATTTAGCATCTTCATTTCTCATTGGAATCAAGTTTTATGGAGCTTTCGTTCTTCGCTAGATAATCTTATTCATTCTTACTACCAATTTTTATTGACTGCATGCTCAGTTTCTTTAGGAGTTAGTTATTGAAACAACTGTATATCTGAAGTTTTCTAGTAAATACGGTTGAATAGTAGAGTTTATATCGAATACAGAGAATTTATGGAGTGATTGAATGAAAACACTGTTTTAATATGTTCGACATAGATTATCGACTGAGACGAGTTGCTTATGGAAGTGCAACTTACAGTACCACCATATCCGCTATGAGGATGAGCTGCTTCCCTGTTAGTTACGCAGCTTTTCAAACCATCTATATCCGGCTCGTAATCTGTATGAGAATATGCCGCATCGGAAATAATAGATCAATAATTACTGAATTAACCCTAAACAGCTCTACAGGAACTTCCTTAGACTATTCTATGAGGCTAATAGAGGAATAGTTCCTCAGTCTTTTAGAGAATACCATCAGTTCTCCTAAGAAGGTATTAGCAATGAGTACATTTTAAAGTTTTAGCTTGTTATGAAGGTTCTTCAAGGTCTGTATTCTTGTTAATTAATGGTGTTATTTCTATCTTTAGATGAGTAGTACTGCGAAAATGACTATCGTAGAGGGAATAACCACCTTCGAAAATATAACCGAAAAAAGTGAAAAGAAACATTATCTAAAAATTTAAACGGAAATTCGTCTGTTCATACAAAACATTACTTGCACCACTTATCCGGCAAATAAAATTGCGCTATGGAAGTGTTAGTTAATGCAGATGTTATTTTACATTCTGGAATATTGACCAACGAGGATCGTTAAGGCTTAGTAATTCATCAAACAAACCAAATTAACTGCATTTTCTAATCATCTTGCAGATATAGGAAAAAGTTCGATCTTAACGTACAATCAAAAATTGTTTTTCTGGGTACAATTATTCTGTTCTACCTTAATATGGAATGTTTAACGTAGTACCATTAAGGACGCAAAAGTCTTTTCTATTGTTTAGGTACTTTATTATAATTTCAATACTTTGAATTTAGGTATTATTTATTTAGCATTATAATCTAAGCCTATAATAAATCCAAGCGTCTTGGTAAGAGACGGAAAAATTTATGGTTAATTTTATAACCTTAAGTATGAATACCTGTCTCAAACATGTGACGTAATATCATACAAATTGATTTAGTAAATATTTCTAGTACTATTAATTAATCTTAATGTTAATTTGAAGTTCTACTTGAACTGTTTTACATTTAATTGGAAGGCGTAAAATGTAGGTCTTGCTGAAACCTGATTAATATCTCCTATTTATAGTATAACAATGGGTAAATGTTGTACCAATCTTGCCTCTTTTTGTCCATATTGGCATTCCATTTGACTCCGGCTGGTCAATTGTCCCTCTCTCACCTGTCTCAGCAACCCTTTGTCCAAGTTTTTCGTGTGCCGCCACACTTATTCTGGTTACCTCCTTTCAACCAATCAGAAGTCAGAGTTTCGTTATAATCTGATACTGATATGGTGAGTGAAAATAATTTTTATACCCTACAAGGTACTTATAATTAGTTTTACTGTGTTCATATATTTTACCTAGTTAATTGCACCATAGAATAGGTTATATGAGTCGTGATATTTTCCAATTTTAAAATTATGGGAGGTGATTATTTATTATTATTGGATGTGGTTAAATTGAGCTATTATGTATAAGGGTTTATATTGGTCCTCACAAGCAAAAGGCCTGAACAACTACGCAGAGTACACTATTCTCATTTGTAAGTAAACTTTTGTAGTTAAATTATGCATCAGGTAACGATTATTAACGGCTCTAGACATGAAGACAAAATAAAGTGAGAAGTATGCATTCCTTTCATCGAGGTGCTTAGCTAGGACTTTACCTGATATGGAATTACGCGTGATAGAGCCTTAGCTACTAGTGATAGTGACTTCCATCATAAATAAATAAGAATATAACCACTATGGTTAATAGGCTTAGGCGAAATCTTTTGCCACTTCTGTTGAGTTACCACTTTCCTTATACACGCAGTTTCGGTATTAGGTTTCTTCGAAATGCTGTAATTCAACATCTACAATATTTTATCTGCGACTGAAAGCAACTCTTCGGCATAGATTTTGTGTTTGTTACAGAAAGCTTCATCTTACTTATTTCCAAATTTAATATTTCAGAAGTGAAACTATTCGATTTGAAGTAGAATATTTGTTAAAATAATATATATACCCTTTCACAAACAAATTTTACAACCACAATTTGAGAAAAGTTGATACCAACTGCCTAAATCAAAACTTTCTGCATGGAGCCTTTCTATTTTTGGCTTTATTACTCGCATAAAGTTAATACACAAATGTGTTACTCATTCAATAATGCAGTTCACACATATTAGTGGTCCTTTATGATAAAAGAAATACATATTTAAGAAAATTACGAATCTTAATAATTATTAATAGTTATTTTATATAAAAGTTTAACAGCGATGTGTTGAAAATTTGGAGGAGAAATGACTGAGTTAATATCTATAATCAACTTTTAATAAGGAAACATCTATTAAGTAATGCATAATAGTAATGAAATTACAGTAACAAAAAATCACCACTTCATATTTCTAAGTGTTATAGTGATGGTAAAAAAGGTACACTTTAGTTTTTGCAAATTCTCTAGGGACTGAGTCAGGGAGAATAACGGGAGATTAATTGTAAATACGTTAGTGTTGATGAGATCAAATTACAAAGGTCTATAAAGATTTGTACAAGTGAGAAGGCAGTAATTCTTTGCGCATACAGTTAACTACTATGCCAAATATTTTCTTTTTCTTAGCTTTTATTATAAAACATTTTCCTACATTTACATTTTTTACATTTTCTAACAAGGTGCCTTTTCGCTGTTCCCATCATCAGGCCTCTATTTTCGGATCTGATGTCCGCTGTGATTGTCGCATGTGTCCCTATCCCTTGGGACTGCCCCTCTCCGAAACATCCGTTGAATCGATCTGTGGTCTGTCGCATCAGACTAGGACAAAACAGCCCATTGTGGATATCATTTTTATAACATCAACGATTTTAATGAACTAATTTTCTCGTGTTCCAATATTTGCAGTATAAGCTAAGCCACCCTTTGAGTGTTATTCTTTCTAATTCTTCAGGCTACTGTATGCGATACGAATCATTCATTTATACTAAGTATTCTGAATATATGATATAAAAGTATAGATAATAAGGAAGTTAGTATAATTATGGGGATGAGTGGATATTCTAGTTAGTTTCTTGTATTACTGCATAACTCTGACTTCATTTTATGGGGAATATTCTATGATTATGGGTTATTATCAACTTTGAGCTAGTTCATTAAGTTCCTGGCTACTTAGAGTAATTTTTCACTAATATTAACTGTGGGTTGATCACTACTTGTAGCTTGCATATCCTATTTTTACCCCTCTAAATAGCAGTTTATTTATTTATTGTTTAGTTCTTACAGTAGATAGTGGTTTAGTCCTCTTTAAACTATGGCTGTTATCATATACCAACAGCTATACTAAGTGCAAGATTTTAAGTCTAGTTTTTTGGAGTTTCTCCATTTGACATCGATATTAGTCTATCCCAAATTGACATAACTCGCCCGAATCATCACTGGGAATTGTATCAATAACTATGTCTGACTATAAAAAAATTCCTTGCGATATTTTGAAATGGGTCTGCTTAAAGTATGCGAAACTGGCTTTTGTGTTTTAAAGATTTTATTTATTATAACCAGCAGATGCAACTGCTTGTTGAATGATAAAGTTGTTTTAATGGTAGATAGAGAAAGTAAAATGTGAAAGTAATTAAGTGGCAAGAAGTCTTTTTTCACAATTGTATATCCACTGATTTATAAATTAGTAGATATTTTTACTGCAATTATTGATTGGTAGTTTCATACAAAGAAACGTAACGGTGACTGGTCTGGCTAGCGGTAGTTTATCTCTTCAGTTATCTGGTGTACTTTTCTATTTCTTGGTAGGATGTAGTGATGAGTGCTGAATACAAGATTTATCTTTTTTTTCCAGAGGCGGCACGACCCAATTAGTGCAGTGGATGGGTTGCGGATGAACGATAAGGTGGTCGAGTACATCGATGAGTCGCATTATGATGAAGATGAGGACATTTCTAAGGTATAGATAGGCTTAGTAGTCATAAAATACTAAATCGGGGAAGTAATAGAACAATTATTTGCGTCGAAAATTCAGTTGCCACTATTTGGTTAAACATTTTGTGAAAAGAAACTTTATAGGTGAGCATATAGTGGTCACCCGAACGTTTTCAAATAAGATTGTGATGTCATCATGCAAAATGAGTGAATGCTGACCTTAATGAGCCAGCGTTCCCAGTCACTACACGTACCTGCGCTCTACTCGGGCCGTCGTGTCTCTTCGCGGAAGAGTGTACGTTCAGCATCAGAAGAAGATTATCGATACACATCTGTCAAAACACTTTTTATCGACTTCTGCAACAGAACCAGCTCTCATGGTGTACCATTTATAGGGTAAGTAGTAGTCTCATAATTTATGGTTATCAAAATTTCATATAATTGACAAATAATCAGTTAATCACCAAATAGCTTATTAATTATTAGTTTGTTGATCGACTCTTTGCTGGAATAGTAATTATTTAACCAGGTTTTGATTATCTTTTATTTTATTGGACCGTATAACTGCTTAGCTTTCTATCGATTTGTAGTAACGCAAATAAGTAAGAAGTGGATAGTGGAGAAATAAGAATTTTACTGCGTAACAACAATTTTTAACTTTTCATATTTATTTTATCTACGATTTTTTATCCACTTTAATCAATATTTTCATCGTAATTTAAGAAAAATGTTAAGTCGCTATGAACTTCAAGAATTTGCATAATATATTTCTGATCAACTAGCCCTTTTAAAAATATTATTTTCACGCATATGGGCTACACTGTCTGCTATTATCCAAATGTAACCGTATACGAGGACATGGTGACTAGATTGTGCGAACTATGATTTTATTGCTTTCCTTGGAAATCTCTCCATGTTAACTATATAAGAGGTGTTTAACTCCACTAACCTTTTTTTGTGAAAATCATTCAATAATAGCAAACATCTGTTCCGTTATGATTTTCCGAATATTAGTAATTATTGCTACTAGCTTTTATTATTGGAAGATGAATTGATTTTAATTGCAGCTGCACCTGTGTAGACCTGGAGATGAAGGTAAACACGTTGACATACTAGATTCAATGACGATTCCAAATTTGTGTGAAAATTCGCTAAACTCTAAATCTCGAGCGACGTTAAAGATACCAAAGAAAAGAATATGATTCGTCTACTATCTTGTGCAATATGCAGCCTTTGATATGCGACTACATTGTATTTATTGTTACATGCTAATTAATGGGGAGTTCAAACTCTTATAAATGGTGTATGGACTTTTATTGAGAGAAAATATTTCATTTAGATCATCGTCTTTTTTTGGAAAATTTGTGTGGTTGTTCATATTTATGTGTGCGCTTTTGTTATTCCTAATTCAAACATACTGGACCATGTCTGAGTATCTTCAGTATAGAACAATAATTGAGATGCAACTGCGCTTTGAAGCAGGTACGCATACATTTTTACGTTTATTTCTTATGTTCATCCAAAATAATACCATACAAAAGTGGTGTGGGCTCATTTGCCGGCAGCTTTTTCAAATTTGCCTTATTTTCAGCTCCATTTCCGGCGGCGACTGTGTGTAATTTAAATGCTTTTAAATATAGTGAACTTATTCAATATTCAGAAATTAAAGAAGGGGTGAGCAAAAATTTACGAGTTCAAATACTGGGCAGCACATATTGAAAAGTGATATGCACTAGGATAAGTCATTTTCTTTCAGTTCGATTACTGGGAACGGGTAATAAACGCACGCGAAATGAACGAGATGCTAATGAGAGATGACGAGGTTCCGCCAATTAACGTTCGATTGTGAGATTCTATCGTATTTGTCTAGAAAAACAACTATTTTTTCATATCACTTTCTTCTCTTTAATATTAAATGATTTTAGCCATATTTTTCTAGCATCAAATGAAACTTCAATTAATGTAGGTCATTGCGAAAGATTTAGAGTCACTGTATCAAAGAACGATATTTTGAAATTCGTAACATTGTTTTTTTCATATTTATTAACCACAAACCGATTTCCTGACCTATTTATTTAAAAGTTACAGAATGTGTATACAAAATAGTTCTGGATGTTATTCTACAGCGATTGTTTTATAAATTGCTCAGGATGTTCAAAACAATTTAAAAACCATTAGCGTACTTATATATAGAAAACGTGATGGACACGGTCTACATTTCCCAATTGAAGAACATGAGTTACAAGGTGCTGTTTATCAGCCCGTCTTTGTCCGATGTACTTGCCTCAACACTGAACAATGTGTACCAAACCGGAATCCTTTGGAGGTATGGAGGTCTTTACTTACTGTTCCTATATTCATTCAACTATCACTAAATCGAATAGTTTAGATTAGTTTTCATCTATACACACTTAGGTGAACGCTTCAGTGTGTATGTGCTTTGAAGATGTAACTAGAGGTTTGATCTGGCCCTGCTACCCGACTACAGTTTGGACAGTAAAGGTGAGGCTCGCAGTGTTATTAACTGAATACGATTCAACTCCGCATATTCAAAGTACTTGGAAATTTACCTCTACTTCACTATGCCTACTCATAGGTACTATTAATTTTCTTGGAGGCGTAATAAAGCATTCTAAAAATCATTAAGTACAACTTTAATTTGTTTAGAAAGTATGCTGGAAAATAATAACATTTTGCTTCAGAAAGTATTTGAAGTTATCTGTTAACGTCTTACTATCTAATTTGTTAGTGTTTTTAAGAAGCTGTAAGCGCTGTAGCTTGTTTATTTTGGGCGATAGAGGAATGGAAATCTCGAATAACATGCAAATTTAAGGATGTTTTTGAGAAAAGATAGTTCTCCGAAAAGAATAAAGCTCTTCATATATAATTAAAAGAAATTGGCTAATTGTGGAAACCGGATGAGTAGTTGAGGGACATGCTTAAGACTAGAGAGAAATTGGTAGTTTTTGGAGAATTTTAGATAGAAGAAAATTAATTGAAGTGAATACTGGTTTTTTTTAAATGACAAAGACCGTAAAATACTTAATGGAATCAACGTTGGTAAAAAACTGCATTTAATAGTAGGTTTATTCAAATATTATAACGTAGTTATTATTGGTTTAACATCCTAATTTCTATGATTTTAGGGAAATTAAACTTAATTTTGGAAGGTTTCAGAAATGTTCACAGTGCTCCATTTCAAACACATGTGCTGATCCCGACCATCTCAATGCTTCGCGACCCGTTAGCCAAGAAAAAATTACTTGTCTTTGCCAAAGTATTTCACACCATTGTATGGTACATCCAAAGGTAATAATTATTAAAATAAAAACTTTAGGTGGTAAGTAATAGTTCAATCAAACTTAACTGAGAGTGAAGGAATACTGTAAATGATTAAGTGTTTTGGCAAAGAAATTATAAGAGTGTAAAGCATTGCAATTTTGACAATTCCACATTTAGGACGAAATAAAATGGTGGAATCCTAACAACTATACAGTATACGCTGTAACAGATTCACCGACAACAATGGCTACGGAAACAGAGCAGGCGTTTGGATTGTCGGTAAGTGAAGAAATTACAGTTTAAATATAAATAATCTATAAGATATTACTTGGGGAACAATTAGTTTAATTTTCATCAAGTCTTGTTAGATCCACAGGAGATGAGTTATGATCTTACCTATGCATATAATACTCTGTATTTTGAATCTTTTTTTTGTAGGAGTTACGGGACAAGGGAGCTATTACCACACAAACAAAGGAAAACCTCATTTTTCTGGTAGCAGCTCTGCCGAGGGAGACAAGACGAAATCTATCGTATACTCTTAATGAGTTTGTATTGCGGTGCTCGTTTAATAGTAAAGATTGCAATATGGAAAGGTAACCTTAATGGCGATCATATTCGGACTTTGCTTAGTAAATTTTCATATAGATTGAAAAACTGAATTATAATAAGTCTTTTAATACGTCTTAAAAAGCCTAAAATTTAAACGTTTTTCGTTCATAGGGACTTCAAGTTACATGTAGATCCTGAATATGGAAACTGCTACACATTTAATTTCAACGACTCAGTAGAACTCAAAAACAGCAGAGCAGGTCCCATGTATGGTTAGCAACTTCGCTTTTCTTCTGAAAGCTTTAATTTCTTAAGAATAAGTACAATATTTATAAATAGCAAATTGTTCAAAATATTTCGTTTTGTATCTAGTAGATTTTCCCATGTATACCTTCAAGGTCTTCGTCTTCTTCTCGATGTCCATCAAAATGACTATATGCCTACCACTGAAGCTGCAGGAGTTCGATTGGTTGTTCATGAACAGGTTGGAAGTAGTGCATTAGACTTACAGTAATTATAATTTGAAATGTTTAGGATCAAGAACCTTTCCCCGATACTTTTGGTTACAGTGCACCCACAGGATTTGTTTCTTCTTTTGGATTGAAAACTGTGAGTTGTAGGACTTGTTAAAAAGTTCTCTACTTTTAACTGAAGTTATATGCAAAACTTTTGGGATATAGTATGATTAGTATCTTCTCTTTTTTGTTTTTCAACAAAATATAGTATTTTTAGAAAGTTTTATATAGACTACAGGATGGTCAGTGTAGTGATACCTTCCGACCTGACCCCTACATATATGATGAACATTATTCGCCGGAGGTATATACAGTATTGTGCTCAATTTTTGCGAAATCTGAGTTGCTTTTCCTTGCATATTTCAGGTTTCAGGTTTAAAGTTGGGATTCCAAAATTCAGATGAAACATAGGTTGAGCTCATTTTTATCCATATTCTGTTGTTAAATATGTGCAATTGTTCTATACAGTGAGGAAAAAGCATACACTCTAGCAATTAAAATGATGAATAATTAAGAAACCAAGTTAAAAGCCTGTAGCCTAAAACATGCAAAAAAGGAAAATATAAAGCGAATTTTTACAATAATTTAGCACAGTACTACTTTTATGGCATTAAGGCACAAAACGAATGTATTTTCAGTATTATGTGTATCAAAATAATTTTTTTTATTGTGCTAAACACTTAAATTCATGCCATAATACTTATAGTAAACATTTTTATTACAGGGCTGCCATAGAAACTGTTTTCAACTTAAAGTTCTGGATCTTTGTGGATGTGGTGATCCACGTTTTCCTTTACCTGGTGAGGACTACCGCTACTGCAGTGCCAAGAGCATAATCGATCGTGAGTTCGAATTCAGAACGTCTCATCACGAAGTTTTATGATATAAATACAACTGTTATTAGCCACTTTATACCTTAGGGCAGTGTCTATCTAACTTAACAAGTGCATCGGGGGGTTACCATCACCTTCAACTTGAATGCGACTGTCGGCAACCATGCACCGAAAATGTTTTTGAAACTGCGTATTCTGCAGCTGCTTGGCCCAGTGTCAACTTTAAAATAGGTCTATTTTACTGTAACTAGAAAGAACATTTAAAGGCATAGTGCCATAAATGTTTTCATTTGAAGGAAATAACTGTCCAGCTGTCATTGACATTTTCAATGATTCGAAGGCATGCACCGAATATTATCGAGTAAACACCGCTTACATTGAGATATATTACGAGCAACTTAATTTCGAAACACTTAAAGAAACTTCCGGGTACACGGTGAGTTGCTAAATCTTTTAAAATCTAATAAGATTTTAGTATTACCCAGTAAATTTCAGCTCACGAATTTGTTCTCTGATTTTGGAGGTAACATCGGATTGTGGATCGGTTTTTCCGTCATAACGTTCTGCGAGATAATAGAACTTATCTTTGAAATGGGATACTACTTTTTGTACATTAAACCGATGCGATTACATAAAAAAATAAAACGAAAGAACCAGAATGAAGAGAATAACTTAACTTTGCCACAACTTTTAGAGAGGCATGTCTATCAAGGCAAACCATTACCCACAAGACTCACTAGTGATACCCAGTTNTTCTTGTGATTGCAATTTGCACGAAAAATTCAATTGAATAAAGAGCTTTATCATTTATTTCTATATTCAATTAGTTTTTTTTACAGTTGTTACCTTTGGACATTTTAAAGTCCAGTTGTTTATATTCCTAACCATGAAATCTTCGCTAGACTGACTCATATAAAACAAAAATCCCGTAAATTGATTCAGAATGTCACACAAACAGTAATTACCAAGATGGATCTAAGGGGGATCTAAAAAAAAACACCAATTTATCCTACACTTTGCTGTGAAATCGCAGTTATCCTTAAACTATAGAACTACCTCGTGCCTGGTTGGTTTGCTACTCGACTTTCTGATCATATGAGNTGTGAGGTGCGAGGTGAGGATTCGAACCCGCGACGATGTTCTCGAAGCTACTCTGTGTCACTTTCTGCTGTGGTCCCGCTAAAACTTTGTCCACAGGGCGAACCTACGTGAAGTAAGAAGCAACCAAATCTCCCTACCTCGTGGTGCAGTAGTTGGAAATCCGTGCAAACGCCACCCGACGCGGCTGCGTTTGATGGCAAGTTTCG
>JAJAVP010000224.1:143444-168022 GCA_020740425.3 Heterorhabditis indica | reverse complement strand
GATACAATATTTTGTATTTGTTCAGTTCCTTCCCAGTGATGCCAATGGCACTTGTATTGGAGATTTATGCTGTCCCCCTTTTTGCAGATTATATGCTATCATTTCTTTAGAATCTACTTTTCGTTCTGAATTTCTGATTTGTTCAATCGTCTTGAACTTCTACTGTTTATTAAATTATCAAGGATATATATTCCAACCCACTAACCTGTGTAATTAAATGTATCGATTATTTTGACGTTATGGATGTTACATTTAGGTGAAAACTATAGTGACGAAGTGACGCCATTTTGTTGGTATTACCTATCTCTAATCAACCCTAATAATTTGTTGTATCAAATTTCGAACCTTACATAGAATGATAGTTAACGAAATGTCGTTTCTCGGTTTTATCAAACACTATTAATAGAATAAACTAAAAGATTATCTCCAATATGGAAGGATATGTATAAAATTAACACAGACAGTGCAACGAACGTCCCGCCTCCATCATTTTATAGGACGTTTGTTGCACGTCTAAAGTAAGGGAATTATCCGAAATGAAATTAGAATTAATGCTCATTCCGATCTCCCACAAAACATTCAGAAGTATGACAATCTGACAATCTGAAGGCTACGGGAATATTGTGAGAACTTCTGAAAGAAACGCATAGCAAGAGGATTTTAAGAACAACAGTACCAATATATTATGACAGAATATAATCTACGATGTTGTGTACACTAAAAATACCAAATATCCATATGAAATAACCCATACAGACAAAAAGACTGAAAATTCTATAAAGAAGCTCTGATACTTAATACACCTATACAGCCTGGAAAAAGGAAAGAGAAACTTCAGTGTCTCTCAATATCACTAAATTCAATGTACAGAACACTAACTGAGCTGATAACCTAACCAAAGATAGAATAATAAATGTACCTCAAATTGGCACAATATATCGATGCGCATGGGTACTATTTTCTAAGAGTAATGCACAACGATAGAATGAATATGATGACATTATTCAGAAGTTTTTGGTACGATAGGGTCTTGACTAGCGATAACTTTTAGAGATGTCAAGAAGTCGTAAATCTTGCGGAAAAATAGTTCAGGATGGAAGTCACCATCTAGGCGTGGCAGAGTTTCTCCCATATAGTGGAGGAAAGTACAGAGATCATCCTGGAAAAAAACCGTGTAGAGAACACTTTTATAAAGTGAAAACCAAAAAGTGACCAACTTTAACTCTCATAAGTTTATCCATCGTTTCTTCCACTTGTCGACAATCAGCTAAAAGCCGTTGGGTCAGTTGATCATGTTCAAAGGATAACAACTCTAGTTCGCGTTGTGTACGATTGTTCCCATCAATTAAACGACCAAGAGAAGCAAAAATGTCGAGGAATGGAACTAAATACATAACATAGTTAAACAAAGATAACAGAAACTATTATATAAATAAATTTGTGGGAAAAATATCTACACCTTCGGATGCTTTTTTTAAGATTTCTAACAGATCAAATATGTCCAAAACATGAGGAACATTATTCGTAATCTGCATAGCAAGAAGGTGTAAAATTGTTGAATCAGGAGACACTGGGCATGAACAGATCTGAAATCCATCAAATTTAAAATGAATAGACACAATACTCCATCTTATTCACGTTCTCTTATGCCTCTTTTCTTTAGCATATTACAACTTTCTAACCTCTGAAAGATGACTAGAGGTAAATCCTTTGATGATTCGTAAGCGCGAATTAGAACCATTAACTAGATTTATATAACCAAGAACAAGTTCAAGAATTGAACGGAAGTTTTCGGAGGATTGAACTGCTTTGGCAGCAAATGAGAAATTATCCAAATCCTAGAAAGAAGCATCTAGTTCGAAAGAAATTATTAAAAGTTAAAGATAAGCAAAGTAAGAAACATTTGTGTTAAAACATACAGTATTGATCTTCTGGATCTCATCATCAAAAGTGGCATTGTAGATCATAACTTTTAATTTTTCTTCTGCCCGTTCGATTTTGGCTAACTGAAATATAAATACACATTTAAATAAGATACTCTTTATAGAGCACTATTCTTCTTCATAAATAAACTAACATCAATAATAAATTGCTCTTCCTCTGTCCATTTAACATCAAGATGATTCTCAACGAAATTTTTTATACGAGAGACATCGGTGGATGATGGTGTGACGGATAGAACTAATGTTGCCCTTTCAAGGGGCAAGACTTTTAGATCCATCCTGGAAATACTGAACACTACAGTCAGGAGATCCGCTCATAATTATATGGCAAGCTATGTGTTAATCTACACTAAATTTGTTAGAACATGAAATTAGTGCTGATGATTGCTTCACATAAGAAAAGCTGTTAAAAGTGCCATGCATTATGTAATAACATGTTTATTCAAGAAAATGGATCTCTCGTGATACCGCAGATGATTTCTCACCTATGGATAGAAAATTCCACTTCGAACTTTTTTAAGTGGAGCTCTTTAATAACACCGCTGACAAGCTGACGCTGTTCCTCAGTTAGCAAAGGGTACTCAAGTCGAGATTCACTTGATATGTGCTAAAATAAAGAGTATGAAGTTTGAGTGTATAATGTATACAAGTCAATACAGAAATTCTTACGTCATCAGCCTCCAGTTCATTCGGTATGCCGTCAAAAATTGTATCTTTTGTCTGTTGATCATCCAGAACAAAATTGCCAATATTTCTAACCAAATATCTGCATAAGAAACCAGATTATTCCCTAGATTTCCTTTAATATGTGAATCTTAATCCTACTCTTTTATCTTTTATTACCTTGGCTGATTTTCTGTAGGTCTACTAGGCTGAGGAAGCATAACAAGGCTCCATGATGAAGTGCTCCGTATACCTAGCATATAGAAATAATATAGAATATGAAATAAGTTAATTTCTTCTCATAAAAGATACTCACGAGGATGATTGTTACGCATATCATCGGTAGATCCAGAAGAAGAAACACCATTGTCTATTGATTCAAGGCTGTCGTGTTTTTGTGGCTGGAAGAAGAGAATGTAAAGCATCATAGAGGAACTATATATGCAAATATAATATAAAACCTGAATATTCATTTTGCGATCCTGGTTGGCGGAAATGTTGTTATTGTTATTGTTGGAAATTATTTGAGGGAATATTGACAGAGGATTGATCCTGTAATATAAAATCTAAGCCTAAATGTACAATGATATACATTTTGGGCCCTATAATCTCTTTAATTTTGTTGCAAAATAGCTCTGAATGTATGTTAACAAACTAAACCACTAAAACTAATAATAAATTTCACACTTAACAGTACTTTTTCAAAATGCGTATCACATCCTGGTGATACAAATATATTAAATATTTAATACATATGTCAAGATACTAAATTAGTACAAATAATTTTTCTGATTTCTCTTAAACCAACAAAACAAATGTTAGTCGTTAAAACTAGTAGACTTTGGATACATTATTGCATGGCTCTTTTCATCTCATATTATGAATTAGGGAATTTAAGATCTAAGTATTGAACAGGACTTTAATCAGCACTGATCAATTCAACTTTCCAATAAATAGACTAATTAGCTTATTTAGAAAGTAATTAAAGTAGAAATCATAGATCACAGAATAACATTACTCAAACTATTAATATCCAAGAGGAAAACCGTTAAAACATGAAGAGCTTTTGTTAAAACACCTAAAACTTATATAATTTTATATTACAGATAAAAACGATTCGATGTGTTGTTCGGTAGAAAACTGTGCTTTGAACTGATTAATCCACCTATAACTGCTTTACAAATTATAGAAAGCGAATAAAGTAGACTAGGAACTATCCTATATAAGCTATCTACATAGCTAAAGTAAATCTTCATTTTTTATAAAAATGTCATTCAATCTACTTTGTATTGTCACTCATGAAAAAAAAATACTGATCTACATCTATACATAGATTTGCGACAGAAGTCATGGCCTTATGGTATATATTGAAAGTGGAAATTACAGTGCCTAGCTCTTCTCTTTTAAGAGCTATCTATAAAAGATTTCATACTGAATATAGAATCAGATGCCTATATAATATCATATGGAACGTTCCTGAATAAAACTGTGAATAAAAGTCACTTAGAAATAAAAATTAATAAAAAGTATGAAAGGCAAGCCTTCAGGAAAGTATGTAAACAGAACATAAATGCCTCTAAAGATAGAAGTACATAACTAATGGGAAGATGATATATTATCAATGGCACTTCTGTCACATCCCAGACTTGACTAAACTTCTCAATACTCGCTACAAGAAAAATTGCAACATTGGTGGCACGTAGCAACTAAGAGCTTGAACAAATGACTTTCTGCCCTATTCAAAGTGGGTTTTAAGAAATGATATTGAATTTCTGTAAAGTCCAATATCTGTACTTCTGTTTAAGGTTTATGGGCGTCAATCCTACATTTTACGTTCAAAAAAAGTTACACACTGCAGGAACATTGTGAAAGATTTCTATATGCGAGCTCTCACAGAAAAGTAGGGACTTATAAGAATAAAAATTTGCGGCTGATATAATAATAACAATATCATTGGAGGGTATATTTCATAATAAACTATCACTGACAAGCGTATGAGAATGATAGCAATTATATATTACATCATTAAGTAATTAAGTAGTTGATCAAAATCGCGCCATATGGCCAAGCTGCTAACTACGATGTTTGCAATGCGCTGTGCGTGTTATACACTGAACGTATTAAACGTAATATCGTATGCTTTATTCGTTACGTTGTCATAGTTTTTTTCTAAAAATAATTTTGCCTATTATGCTATCTAATTGTATGGTTTGTTGGTGCAACTATCTCAAGCTTAGGATTCCTGTTTGGAGTGGGTCCAATTAAATAGTTCTTTTTTCATGACTTTAGTTACTTAATGCAATAGTTTGTTAGTTGTGATATCAAGAGAATGAGTCCTAAGCAAAGTTTCGTCTTATTATTTATTGGCTGTTTCCCTTCTATAAAAGTATTCTTAATTATATTACAAATTTTTGCTAAGTAGTAGGTATAATTGTACTATTTATACCTAAAATTCACGAAATTCGAAGCATTATATTCATAATAATGAACATTTTTTAAAATGGTTTTGATATTTGGATTCTCATTCTTATATCTTGAATTTTTTCTATTCCGTTTACTTGAATTATAGTCATTGTAACTGACCCTTGGGCAGCTGCCAGTAGGGCGTGCTGCTGTTGTTGTTGCGCTGCTAACGCTATCATTTCCTGTTGGTGCACCGATGGTCTGCGAGAAATGCTATTCTGAAAGCATTAGCATTTATCAGTTTTGTGTAAGTCATCACTTTAATAGTAGTTTAATAGTACCTGACTGTTTCTTCTACCTGCCAATTGTTGTGGACTAGCTGGTGATCGTGGAGAAGTTCGTCCTTGCATCGGACGACCACGACCGCGTACTGAAAAAAAACTATTCTTATTAACAAAGTGAACCTATAGCTTTCCTATTAAAAGAAAATCTTGCCTACTGAGTCATGATCCTTTATATTTTGTGTAGTGTACTACCCAGGTTCGTCTTAATTAAGTGTTGACAATCGGATCTCAGGCAAAAGGATTATCTTTTATATAGGAAAGGTGTCGAAGCTCACAAGCTAAGTGCGAACCCCAATAGACAAATATTAACAGAAATGTTTCGGGATTAAGAGCTTCTTAGTCAGCAGTTCAAAAAGCAAGTGAGAACATGACTGAAAACAGATTTTTTTTTCGCAGGACCAAAATGAATACCATTTGTTGCTGATTTTAAGTGGTTATATCGTTTCAGATATCAATCAAGTGGGCGACTTATTAAACAAACCGTTTGGAAAACACATTTTCATGTATTCGTCTACTTGAGCCGCATACTTGTCCATGTAACTGATGGGGTCGCCCTATAAGAGATCATTGATGGGGGACTGGAGAAGAAATAAAAGAGATGAGAAACCGAATAGGTAAGAAACAAACGGTTAAAGTCCAACTGACCGCTAGTCCGTGTAGAGATACCATATGACTTTTAACATTATTCTTAGAATATGTAGAGGTGAAGTCACAGGCTGGACATTGAAACATAGGCTTTGCTACATGACATTGGCGTATATGGCATGGTAGTTTAGATGAATGCACATCTTTTTGGCAGATAACGCAGTATTGAAATGTGCAAGGATAAGACTGGAATAGTGAACATATAGGCTTTAAAAAATCAGTGGTATAACTTTTAGTACTAGAACACTAACCCTTTTCCGCTCTTGAGGAGGGTTATGTTGCTGCTGCTGTTGAAGAGCACGATGTTGAGCAGCTTGAGCATGAAACTAAAGGCACAGACCTAATAAATAATTATAGAAAGCATATAGATTAAGAGATACCTGTGCAACAGCTTGTTGTGCTTGGAGGAATTGTAGTAAAGTGGCAGCATCAGGCATTGCGAATAGAGGGCTCGTCATAGGAGGTAGCTCCTAAAATAAGGTTACGCTTCAAATAAAGTAGGATTATACATAATCTATAAATACATAATCCTCGCTGTAATCATTATATAAGTGTTGCTTTTTTGGCATTCAGACTATTCAGAAGACAAGTGAAAATGAGCGTAACTTTCCAGAATGACTTATTTGATATGTTAAAAGCATACGTTAATTTTTTTCAATGCATAAGGGTGGAGAATGTGTCGGGTAATTCAAAAGAAATACATTACTAACACAATTCTGTTACTACTAAAGTATACACTAGTCACATCAAAGTTCTATTCTCTTTAAATATCATATCCTTATTCCATCAGAAGGTAATCTACTATAGAAAGTAAAAGGTTAAACTTTAGAGAAAATATTTAAAATTTGGCCTTGTTTTTTGTTGTTGGGGAGAACAACAATGTATAATAAATTACTCATGAAAACCGAACGACAAACAAAAAAGAAAAAGTACCTGCTTGACCTGATGCATAAATTCTTGTTTGATTGCTGCCTGTTGACTGGCAGCTAATATCGCAGCTAGTTCTGATGATGATAAAGCCGAAACGTCAGATCCAGAAGTATTGGTGGGGGATGTACTGCAGTCCATAGAGTCTGTGGGTGGAGCTTGCAGTGGAGTAGGCGGAGCTTGCAGTTGAGGTGTGGCTATTGTGGGCGGAGTTGGTGCAGCAATGCTACCACTGTTTGCGCTCGTCAGCATCATTCTAAAATAGAAAAGTCAACTATTTAAACTAGGTTATAAAGTTGAATTATAAATCCAATTATATATTGAGAAAATGGGAAGCCGAATTTTTGTGAACTCTCAGTTGATCCAAGGCTTTTGGGGTCCTAAGCCTCGCGCACAGATGAGTTCAGCCGATAGGACGATGTAATATAGGAGGCTTACGCTCAGAAGCCATACTAGAGCTAGAGGATTAAATTCTCAGGCATAAATGGCAGACTGGGTGGAAGTACTAGTTGGGGAGGGATATTGAAAATGTTTGAAAATAGGATCAGGAGATATGAATGCTAGTGGGATATGGAACAATTGAACTCGTCTATCATATGCAAATAGCTTATTAGAGGTGTAAATGAAGAAATTAAGATATCTGCTTGTTGCTGATTAGGCTTCGCAACTGTACAGGATTATCTGGATTAATGAATGTACTTCGAGTGGCCAAAACTATGTCTCTCATTTTAAAGAAAGAATGGCATATTAGATTAGAAGGCAAACATCTTATGCAATCGGTTATCACGCTAGTGGGCCTGACGATTTCTAACAGTAAATAACAAAATCTTAACTATAAAAGGTCAACATCAACGTAGAAATTTCTTTAGTCAATAATTCAAAAAGGCTACTTTTATTTACTACAAATGAATAGACCTTTCAGTTAACGAAATAGGTTATAAGGAAGGAATAGAGTACGGTTGAGCTTAGGGGAGTTACGCCTGCGCCTACTACATGTTATCCGATTACTGTAGATTATGCACTTCAGACACCGGAAGGGTGATAGTGATGAGTCGAACATTCCTGAACGAAGGAACGGAAGACGAATGAGGAACCATACCGTGGACGAAACCAAGGAAAAGTGCGAAGACAATGCAAGAGCATTTGATAGAACGTGCAATTGGAGAGACGCAGACCGATTAGGCTGGATATGCCCAAGTTCGTAGACACCCAGCAGACGATCGATAATCGAGTCTGCGATAGCGAGTAGCACTCAGGCGGGAATTCCAAACAGTCTGCGTACAAGTTCAAAGAAAGTATGTGCAAGAAACATCCATAACTGCGTTGTTCAAGAGCAACTGCTGAGCAAGATTCCGTTTCCGATGAATTTTGAAATAGTACGGAACAGCAGCCGGCGGCTGTAGCAAATATTGGTATTGACGTTATTATTGTTACGATATTCGGTGATTTCTAGTAGCATATTCGCTTAGCGAAGCCGCACTGGAGGTTAGTAGGTTGGACTATACGGGACCACCCAGAGACTATGGAGGCGGGGCGAGCTATCGATCTTCTGTCAGATTCCACTGTACTATCCGTGGTCTACCGTACGCTGAAGTGTCGTGCTTGGTTTGTCGTACCTTGAGATAAGGATCCTTGCGTGTGTAGCATTGCTTATCTATATTAAAGCCTGGCAATGGTGGTGTCTGTAGCCAAGCCGTAGCTTGCTATTTAATTGATTCACAATCGTGCTAAAATTATTATAAATAACAGCGATACATGATTTTGATGAAATTAATAGACCACCCCGAAAAACGGCAGTGATACGAGGGAAGGACGTGGCTAGGACCACACAACACGTTAAATCTAGCAAACGCTACCACCTATGTTATATGTACATATAAGTAATAAATAGATTATATATAGTAGTACAGAATAAAAAAGTTAAATGGGCGGAGTCTGTTACGTAACAGGCGAAAAGGCGTGGATTGAAACTAGAGCGAATATGGGTCTTCCTGGTATGTGAAGAATAAACTAGCAGATAGCTGGTCAGGCGGTTGGACCCTAACTGATAAGCTGAATCGTCTAGCAAAGATATGTAGAGCTGCACTTTCAGAATCAAAAGAAATGCAGAGGAATTTGTGCTGAATTTTTAAAACGGCTATGTAGAACTTGTGGTAACTATATTTGAAGAATTGAGGTTAGTAAGGCTTAGTACGTGAAAAATAAACATCATAGTATGAATGATGATATTATAGAAAGAAGTATGGAGCTACACGATGCTTTAGAATGTACATGAAATTCTGAAAGAAGATAATTATTTTATAAGGAGAAAATTAGGATTATTTTACGAGAAGGTTTGCAATTTGGACGTTTGTTGCTGAATTCCAATAGATGCTGAAAGGTCTTTTGCAAATTTTTCGCATTGTAATATTTGTACATTAGAATTCATCTTGATGAGCGGTGAATGTTGGATCATCAGAGAATGATTGGCAGTCAGTGATATCAATGAAACAATACGTCTACTGGAGTAAGTAACAGAATAATTAGCACAGCAGTGATATCACAAAAAGCGACTTTGAGAACGGTTCCGATTGTTTAATGTTAATAATCAATGGTAGTATTTCAGCATGCTAGAACCTAATCCGAGGCTTACCCCAATACCCTCGGCGCCCATGCAGATTGCCATCGAACGTACTCTTTGCTTATATTTCTCCATTAATGATTTTAAACTAGGCAAATTATTCTTAACAGTATTAGGCTACCATTATTATTAATCTAATTACTAAAGTAATTTCCAGTTTTCTCTTTTTATAGATTAGAAAAAATTAAAGTCTGTTTAATTTTTAAAACAGGTTTAATCGAATGACGCGACAGATGACAACATAAAAAACAATTACTGAAAATCTAGCACATTACGATGCATTTATATAATAATTATGTAATTATAATGGGAATGAGATAAAGAGTGGATGAAATACGTAGCTTGTATATCAATTATCACTAGAAGCATGGAAGAAGGTTAAAAATTAAACATTGTTGTCGGTTAGCTAGTATAGTAAAATACCAAACTATTTTTCTCCACCAGCAATTCATAGAGTTCCCAAAGATGCAAATTCAAGGTAATGGCCCACGTTCCACTACAGGTGAAGCCGGCTGCCGCAAAGTCTCGAGTCCATGGGACGCTTATCAAAAGCAGCAACTCATAGCAACAATATGCACAGAAAACACAGTCTACCGGTCTGGGTGTTTTCCACATTTTAGGCTGTTTGCTCAGTTTTGTTTGAGCACCTACTCTCACAGCCACCTAGAATAAGTTAAATAGTGTAGCAAAAACAGGATCAAATAGCATACAGAGTAAAAACAGGTAGGAGAGAAGCATGGATGAGTGGAAACAGACATTTAGCCTATTTTTTCTCAGAAACGCATTTATACTACATCACTTAGCTAAACAGATAACGGTAGGCATGTTAAAGGAAGTATAAAATAAAACTTGGTCAGGATATGGTGACTAAAGTTAAAAAACAAACACGTGAAAAGGAAGTTAAAAACAGAGTAGAACATGTAACTCACTTCAGCGCTGAAATATTAAGATCCTAACTAGCGGTTGCAAGTTGTTTTCCATTGCTATTTTCGGCCGATAAGATGTATTGTGAGAGGATGGTAGCATTCAGATTGTTAGAGCGATGTGAAAGAAAAATACGAAAACAGATACTATCAGTGCTAACATTTACTGTTTTATTCGGAACAAAACTCTACTCTGATGCTTTTCGCATTTTTCAAACCGCTCCCCTAATTTTACCTGCCATTGTTTTGGGGAAGATCTTGGTGCCTGCACTCTTCAAGCTCTTAAATAATTTTACACTAGAGATTATTCTAGAAAATTATGCTTGTAACCTTTATCCTGAAATCAAGTCAAAAATCCGTTAAGAGTTTGCATGTCGCCGTGTGGAACATACAGTAAGAAAATATGCGTTAAACTTATTGTCAATGTTGAAAACAAGAATGAAAACCGCTCATGAACTGTTTAAAAAATTGGAGAAGCAATGTTTCCTGTCAAAGTGTTGTGGATAATTCAATCGACTAGAGAACTCAACACTGGTATTAGAATGAAAGATGAACTAAAACGAGTTATTAAACATATAGAGCGGGGTGGCGGATAACAGGCTAGGAAAGAAGTTAAGAGATCAACGATCGCTTCGTTTCTCATCTATTTAATGAAATAAACTAGTTAAATAAGGAGACATAACGACTTTGACTTAATAGAAGTTTTTTTCTTTACAAACTGTGTGAGGAGGGGAATAATAAGTGTTGGAAATAAAAACAGAGCTAAGCAGTAGATCTGCTACCACGGACGAGATTAGTTGAAGCGTGACCAGACTAATAATGTTTTGATGAAGATGAGTGAAGGGGTTTAGCACACTGAAAACGCGATTAGCAAGGATTATGAAGACTCCATTAGGCTTCCGCCTGGAATGCGGGTTAAACAGAACCATTCTCTCGAAATCAGATGTAACCATCCTAATTCAGCTATTTTCAATTTGCTATTAGTAGTAAATGTTTATCACTCATAACATGTAGATGTCATCGACCTACCATAATCCAGCCGAGTAGTTTAGCACTAGAGCGCTTTTGCGATTACGCGGTCCGACGAACTTAGTTGCTTTTTAGCATAGCTCAGACACGCAACCTCACAATTGACTGAATAAGCAGTATCATAATTGTAGTCATTTTCAATTAAATGTAGCATCAGCAAAAAGGCGCTTCGGCTGGATTTCTTAAGTCTTACAGCATGACATGTTACCATTTCTCATCCATGTTTATCTACGATAGTTAAACTTTTATTTATCATTCAGAACAAAAAGCAATGTCAAAACTACGTAAACTCAACAAAAATCCTCGGACATTAAGATTCATCACTAGAGTCAGTGCTTATAGGTGAATTTTTAAATGTTTAGGCTGTGCAAACGACTTGAGATGAAGAAAAATAGTCTATTCAAGTCGGCTAAATACTCAGCAATTCGTGTCATAATGGCTTTTCCCAGGATACCGTCCTGTGTTTTGTCGTCTCCGAATAAGCAGCGCGCTTCGGCTCCCTTTAATTATTCATCATGTATCAATGGTGAATGAATAGGTGAAGAATTGGTCCAGCTGTCGACAAATACCGTAATCCGAGAAGATTCCGACGTCGCCGGATAATAGGACTCAGCTCCCTTTATTCCATAAGCATAATGTTAATTCATATTTATACTTTCGAGAACACGTCTTGCATTGCGAGCTGATACAAATTGAAGCGGATGAGAGGATTGCAGCTGTTGGCTTGAATCTATGCCAAAATTGTTCCCAAATGGTATTCAGAGTTGATGTGGAGATATTTAATTAACTAATCTGTTGCCCGTTTCAAAGTAACTCAGAATATACGAATACCAACCTAATTTACAGAAAAACGTAGTATAGCCTTAAATAATGTAGCAATAGTCGCAAGAAAAGAAAAGTAGAAATATTTACGTTTTTGTTTGATTCTGTAATCGATTCATGCCGAGAAAATCAAAACAAAAAAAACTGTAAACAGTTTCCAGCTGGGAGCTACCTATATAAGCAAGAGAAAATGGATATAAGGCGGAAGATGACCTTAACCGAGTGAACAGATATGAGCAAGTATCAATATGTGGTGAATAGCTCTAGTAGCCTTTCTAATACGGATAGCCAAGGCTGTCTCAAAGATGTTATTCCTTGGCACAAAGATGGATTAACATCACAATAACTGCAGATTTAGAGATGTTCGATATCTTATTAACCATTTTGCACTAACACATTCAAAAGTACTAGTTATTAGTTATCATTCATAATTTTACGAGTCCTTATTATCAATTGGTTATTTTCGAGTGGCTGTCCATTTATAATACTTTTTCGACATTACTAAATTCTCCTAAATTAATGAAATACCTACTTAGAAGTAGTAAGGACCTCTTATTTTAAAAGGTTCATACAGTAACCATAAGAGATGCGTTATTGGAGTATTTTCTTATCTTGACATTCCACATACGTTAACAGTAGCAAAGAACGGAAGGAAGTGATGGTAGCAAAATATCAGACAGCTTGGAAATATGGTAGAAGAGCTAGAGCTAGTTATACTTCTGCTGAGTGGCTGAGATCAATAGACAGTGAGTTCCAAAATGTTAACTTATGGTGGATCTTATTCATGCCAAGTAGCTGTGGCAGCATAATATTATCCCGTGCAATCCTGCATTATCACATGATATCCTGAACCGCGAATCCGTAATTTCCCGTTTTAGGTGATGGCCAAATACCTGTGAGTGTATTGTGCTTAGCTGAACATAAGCAACACAATCGCTTTTGTCAAGGACACAATTCTATCTCCTAGTGAGACAGACGTATGTGCATGAGATTTAAACTTGCAGACTGTTTTTCTTTAAATAGATTATATATTTTATGACCTTGTCACTGATGCAGTTCAAAACGATTTTAAGGCTGATTCTTAAAGTATATGGCTAATAATATTAATAAATAAAATGTCAATAACCATTAAACTACCTAAGCCAAAATATAGATATACTTTTTTGTTTTTTTCTGAGCTGTACCTATTCATCCTGATCACCTCCGAATTCCATTAACTCGTACTTTCAACTGGTTTTAACTGGGATTTTTTTTGACCTATAGATATATAATAATAATAAAGACACTTCCAATCGCTTCATATTCTTAAAATCCGATTTATTACCATCTTAACGTAATATTAAGAAATTTGTAACCTAATTATTTCGATAGGTCGCTGGTTGAAAATTGTTAACGTGCTTTAAAGTACTAAAAAGTATAGAACAGCATAATCGTATTCTTTGAAAGGAAACTAAGTATTACGTCACATACTACAAAAAGAGATTGTTAAAACTTTGCTTAAAATGCCACGTGATCAATGTATAACACGTGTATATTTAGGCCCTTACCTACCTTACTTTTCCATTTAAAATTTATTTTTAACTTATTTGTAGTTTACTCACTATTTTACAGTCACTATTTTAATTTATTACTGCCAATAACAAATGAGTTAATTTGTATATGTACTTTAGATAATATTAGTTATGGGTAGAATTGTAACTCACTTGCTCCCTGGGGATAGAAGTAGTACGAGATTCTATAGTTGGCTGCGGTTCCTTTTGCGACTTTCACTAGCGGTCACAGTGCAAGCTGGAAGAAGCGAGTGGGATATAGGAAAAACCAGATGTCGCGAGTTGGTCACAACAAACAACATAATAGCAGCGGGGATGAAACTGGTAGCAACATGGAAGATTTCCGGAGAGTAATAGATAGATGGAAAGAGGGAAAGAAGGAGGAGAGGAGAGATAGGTGCAAGAAGAAAATGATGAACAAGAAGACGGAAACTAAATTAGAGTAACAGAATAAGTCGAGATGCAATAATGAACAAATTAATTACCAACAAAAAAGGAATGAACAAGAACAATTATGACTGTAGAAAAAGTTATAAAGCGAATATTGGCTTAATCCTTCCGCCACTTATTCTGACTACCCTGATTCCCACGGCCGCCAGCTCATTCGCCACAGTAGTCCTATGACTGTTTTCACTGGTGATATTTATCACACCAATTTGCAAAAACACGTGCAAAAATCCCAAAATCTATCAATGAACATTAATTTGTAGTGTATGTGTACATTTCTGAAATAGCTAGATGACAAGTTTAGTTCATTTTAAACTGTAAAGGCTATACTAGATAGTAGTGATTAATTAAAAAGTTCTATGCTAATCTCTATAGATTTTCTACGTTCAAATTGGAGTCCGCCAGCTTAGATGTGATTCTTCTCCACAGAAGTGCTCTATTCTGGCGACAGTTTCCCAGTGGTCTATGCGCGCTCTCGGACACATACTCACAAAAAACGTGTGGAATAATGAAGAAAAGAGTATTGAATGAAGTATTTAAATTTGGGAAGCAGTGATTATTCTTGAAGAAAAAAAGAGATGACTATTCATATCATTGGGAATTTTCTTATTATCTACCTCGAGTATAAAACAAACATGACTTTAGTACATTTAGTACATTTCAATGCTTAACTACGAATAGTATGCTTTATATAAGTCGATTTTTTTTCTTCCTGATAGAAATTTCCATCTTCCTATTGCACTATTGCAAAAGGCTTGAGAGTACGCTTTGTCTGTGACTAAAAAACAAATATGTCAATATAGTCTGGAAGTGATAAGATAGCCGCCTGGCAAGGGATGGGGCGATTCTGAAGATGAAGAATGGCAATAAAAGGAAAGAAAGGAACCAAGAGGGGGTCCAAGTATAAGAAACAGAATGAGATGAAAAAAGAATGCAGGATGGCCAGGGAATGTAATGGAGAGAACGAGAGAGGGGAAACTGGTACGGATTAGCACTGTAAGGTGGAAACACTGAAGTTGCGACGATGTTTGACTACAGTAACAACAGCAACTATATCCTACTTATTTCTTTTCACTATATATATTTTAAATATTGTCAAACAGACCAATAGTAGTCCATGAGGTAATTTGATTAGCATTTTAAACCTTCATTCTTTTCGGCCGATGATATTCAAAGAGGTAAGAATATTGGTTTTCCCTACTAGCTCAAGAACAATATTCAGTAGTCCTAATAATTAAATAAATTATTTTTTAACCTAATCTTAAATTTCTATATTAGAGGTTATGTGAATCAGTTTTATTTGGATGGATACCGTATTCACCAAAATGCCATCATCTTATTAAAAGATCAGAGTACATAATTTCTAATGGTGAGCTACTATGATAAGAAGAACCTCTGTAGTGAAATGTAAAGTATTAGGCAATGATTGATGTAACAAGATGCGCAGGGAAGAAAAACAAGTGATCAACTAGAGATTTGATCTACCTCAGTGATTTACGATGATACTATACATGTCACTGTTTACTTATGGCTATATTGTATATCGTATGCAAGTAAATATTCAACTAAAAGATGAATAGAACGTAGTTAAAATACGTGAAGCAGAAATAAGGCAAAGAAAGCGATTATCAAAGTTTGTGGTTAAAGACTGTGCACAATAACCTCATTTGAATAGTCACCCGTTTGTTCTGAGAGAATTTCTATCATAATTCGGTTAAGTAAAAAAATTAATTAGACTAAAAATCAAAGAAGGAACAATAGGAGATGAAAGACAACGAATGGCGCTATGGTTAAATGCTTGTGAGAACGGTCTTCCTCGTGAACATTTGGAACTTCTTAGCCCAAAACATGGTGGAAAAACACAGATGGCAGCCACAAACTGAGAAAAATAGATTTATTTTCGGAGAAAACGCGTATTTTGTTATTTTTCAAAGAGGATGAATAGAATTTCATGTTTAAAATGGATAAGAAAATTATAGGATCAGGTTCATAAATAAATGAGATATCATAAGGATATTTAATGGTCTCAAATAATTTAATCCAATATCCAACAATAAGCACGTATTCGTATTATATCAACTATTTTAAGGAAAAATTCCGACATCGATTTTCTCGGAGCATTTCAATGAGCATTTCAATTTGTTGTTCCCTGGTTGAATAGAGACTGTTCTCGCCTGTTGATCTAAGTAATTCAAGAAGGGACAGAGAGAAAGTATGAGACTGAGTGAGGAGAATAAAATAAGAAATAATGCAAGAAATGAAAAGAATAAAACTGAAGATTAGATAAAGAAATGAGGAGAGAGGCAGCAAAGATAGACGGAATGTTCCTCCTGGTTGATTGGCAGGTGTCCCATCGGCTATGGCTTCTCCTTTGGTCAGTATAACTGGTTCTATTGCGTGTTACTTGTAAACATGCTACGTTGCGTTGAAAGTAGCTCACGGAAAGCTGCTTAGGATGGGATAGAGAGGGGAGGTCAGGAAACTAAAAAAAGAGACAGAAGAAAATAAAACGACAGAGAATGAAGGGAGAGGAGCGAGTGGTAAAAATAGAAGGATTGAGAAGGTAAGAAAAGATAATGAGCGTTTAGGAGAGAAACAAGAAGGAGGAAAAAATAAATACTACTCAGATAAGAGTTAGAACAGAGTATAAAATGACGCAAAAGAAGAACGAAAGGATGAGCTGACCACAGTTTGCGTAATAGTTTCTTGACCACGCACGCCAAGCTTCGCAAACTCGAATACAAATAAAATATAGAGCAAACTTGAGGAGTTTAAATTCAACTATTCCAACTTATTTTTCTTTATTTCTTTCATTTCACTTATTTCTCTTATCCCTCTCACTAGAGCACCGAAGTCAGGCGAAAACTGGTATTGGTGGATGAGTTGAAAGCTCCGAGCGCGCAAACATATGCTTCCACAATAACACAATTAATAGGGGAAATAGATGAGAGCTAGAGAGATAGAGAGAAGTAAAGAAGGGCTTCACTTGACAGCATACATGTGTGGCTATAATAACCTCCTACATGCAGAGAATGAAAAACTTTAGTGAAATACATTTTGTCTCTCTCTGACAGTAACCAATGTATGCCCGTAATGTTTCTTTTTGTGTCCCGTAGCAAACGTATGTGAATCGTGAGAAAGCGCTCCTAAGCTGTCGCGACCAAGCGCAGAACTTGCAATGACCCCCGAATAAGCAAACAAACAAAATAAAGAACAAATATGCGATTTCGCGTTCACAATGAAACCTAACGGCTATTTTTTAATGCAGAATGGATAATCAAAGTGAACTCTGATGTTGTAGCAAAGCACCAAACTATAGAATAAAATGCGCTGAAAAATATTTGTATTTAAGTGTGGATAAAAACATAAAATTATGAGACGTAAAAATGAAAGTCTATAACAAAGTTAAAATTTTAAGATTCTCAGTTTTTCTAAATGTTTAGCTAATAAAGGTCATGTCTTTTGTATAAATAGTTTTTTAATAGAAAGATAGAAATAGCAGAAATATTGAAGGTGAGACATGAAAACGTCTACCGTAACTCGAAGGTTATAGACTAAATCGTTGAAATATGATGAGCGCAATAGCGCCTCATAAAGTTCGCTACGAGATGAAAAAATGACCTTAGGTAAGAAAAAGATCATTGGGACAGAGAACATGATAGTGGAGTAGCACTATGGAGGACTGCGCTCAGAGGATATTAGCCTTAGTACGTAAAGATTTCATGAAAGGAAAAGTATTTAAAACTATAAATGGAAAACAGAGGTCGAGTGGGCAAACAGCTAAGAGAGCTAAAAAAAAATACGTGAGTGGCAAGAATAATGTAATAGAATACAGAAAACTGAAGAGTAAACGAAAGATAGTGAAAATAAGTGATTTAGTGAGAAGAAGAGAATACATTAGTAAGTTGGGAGAGACACAATGTGAACATAAAATAGTTTTGTGAAGAAAAATAATAAAAAAGAAACTAATCCTTTAAGCTATTTGAATAAAATAATATAGAAAGCAAGAAAACTAAAAAAAAGAGAGACGAGTAATGGAAAATGGAGAAGATCGAGCTCTGAAACGGAATGAAAGCAACAGGATTATGAAGCATTTAGGATAAACTGAAGCTACAGAAACTTTCGGTAGCATAAAAACGCAGTACTCTTCTGTGCTACCCAGCTGCGGTTCATGAAAAGACATGAATGAAAGAAAAGGTTTTGCACTCTTTGTTCGAAATGAACTAATACTTCGATTAATGAAGATTATGAAGAGTCCGCGACAGACAAAAAGGGAGAGAAGGAGAGAAAGAGGAAGAAAACTGGTGGAAAAACAGTGAAAAATTGGAAGTGGGTAGAAGAAGACGGCGGTAAATAATACGATAATGGGAATTAATGTAAGGAGATATGTTGATAGATGGAATGAAGGTTCCTTAGTCCAATTTACTGATTCGTTCGTTTTGCCAATCGTTTTTCATCGGTTTTCAATGCAAAACCTGAACTGCGAGCGGCTGGAAAAGTTTGAGTGGATGATTGATAGGCGAAGGAAAGAAACACTACGCTCAGTCGACTGATTTCTGATTAGCATATATTTTAAACTTGCTCTCTTTGTTATAAATCGAGGTCCATCAGCCATAAGATATAAGATTAGTATAAGTCAAAGCCACTTTACACACTTTCATTCGAAGTGATTTAAAGAAATAATCCATCTGAGTCGTTTCATACCAGGAATAGTTATATCTTATTCCTAATCAATAATGTCTAAAAGTGCGGAATTTTAAATAAAATGAGTTCCATTTAGATTAAAACTTAAATGTCAAAGCTAAAAACACCTTATATCACATTCACACCTCGTACTAGTGGACTGCCAGCCTTGATAGTGTCTTTTTGCGCCTTCTCGTTATCAATTCAAGGTTCGCCAGAAGGTTAGCCTAAGAAGAAAAAGTAGACAAAACATTAGCCGATATATAAAATCAATAAAGTAATTTGTATATTTGGGTTTATTAACCACCCAAACTCGGCATATCACACCAGTTCCTCTCCCACATTGTTTTACGTTCAACCACATCAATGATTCAATCATCGTCTTGTCAGTTAAATTCTCTATAATTTGTCTACGTTCCCTCCATTATTTAGCAGTCGTATATCGTATGTTTTCCTCATTAATTACCGTTGTCGGTACCTTCTTTGAGTCCCAATCATAATTCACGCGACCTAACTCAGCTGCTGATACTTTTCTATTAACTTTAGAGTACGATTACGATAAGTAGTCAGGAGAAGAAAAGTTAAAACCAAAAGGAAAATTATATAAGAATTAAATTATCAAGAAGTTAGTCTAATGACTTTAATTAAACCTAGGAAACTCCCGCTGATGTAGGTTGCAGTTATAAACATTGAGTAATATCATAAGCATTCTAAACATTGGTGAGAGACTGTATACCAAAAGTTCAAACTGATGAATTACTGTAGCATGGAAAAGTAAAAATTTTGATATGAAAAGAAGCGATAAGCCGGGAAATATCAAGATGTGTTAGGGATGTCAGAACAGACTAGAAAGAATATTTTGGCTAGAAGTATGAATATATAATTCGTTATTCCACCTCCTTAGTACTAATGAGGTGGTAGTAGACTATAAATGCTGATAATTCTAATCTATAGATTCATTAATTGAGCTAAAGAAGAAAAAAAATGTTCCCGTTTATATTCAAAGTTGGTATTATATGTTAAAGTAGTTAGGGATTTACTGAAGTAATGTTCATATCATCTAGTAATATACAGTGGTAATCAAAAGTACGAAAAGCTAGTAAAAGAGTATAAACCTAGAAAAATATTTCGAAAAAATATCTAAACGGATTAAATTTCACACTAAATCACATTAATTGTAGTTATGCATAGAAATAGAGTTAAAGACTTCTCATCGGCAATATCCTAAGCCTAGGCCAACTACTAGTAATTTCAGAAAGAGTATCTTTACTTTGGCCGCGTTTCATGATGATGGCTTACATTAACACTGATAACGTGGGAATAAAGACACCAAGTGATTCAACTACATATTTGTGCTGCTTCTCTAACAACAAATTATCCTGTTTCAGATGCAAATAAACAGAGATAGATGGTAAAGAAGTGTAGAAGACAAAGTTCCTTCATGGCTTAAAAAATAAAGAATCTGTAGAGGTCCTTTTTGGCAGCCAAATATTATTTGGAAGAATTGGACCATCGAAATTGTAAATTTCAGGAGGTTATACTTTATGCTCAATACGGTAGTAGCTAAATAAAATTTACACTGCAACTATATCAAATTTGAAAAAAAAAGTCCAGACAATTCTGAGTTCATGTGAATACATGAACATGGATAGGTAAATATTTCCATTTTGACCTTGCTATGCCATACTATAAATTTGGCTAACTATATTCCTAAAAGAGTTTAAGACAAGAGAAAAACTATAGATTCAGAACTGAGCATTACGCAATACAATTAACAACTAACCAAGAAATCACAGTATCTTCTATGGCCAGGAAGATATGTTCGCGCCAGTTGTTCTGTCTCTTACTGTATTCCTTCACTTTGATTAATTATCGACTAAGCTGCGCCAATTTACGTGCGGCCCCTCCTTTGATTACTCGGCAAATGGAAGAAGGAAGAAACTAAAAGTAGCTAGAATAAAATAGTACCCTAGCGATGCACTAAAATCACTCTGAAGTGGGATCGAAAAATGATACAATGGAAACAGAGAAGTGGGAGATTTGTAAGTTACTGCAAAATAGATAAGTTTGATATACAAACATTTATTGTAGTTGATGTTTTTTATCGCTCATCAGAAAAACAACATATATATCTGCCTGTATTCTCGCACCTTTATTTCTTATCACTGATTAGGAAAACGTGTGATAGGCGGAAACAGACTTTCGTCAGCAAAATTGTGACACTGTCTCTGTATCTTTCGACATCTGTTCTATTCCAAATATTATTTACTGTGCAAGTTTACTTCTCTTTTCCCCTCTATTGTCACGCATTCTGCATATTCTTTACCTCTATTACATTCCACTCCCATATTTGGCGCACCTCCCATTATTTGTTCCACCGGATGCTTCTCACTAAGCGCAAGTTTAATAATTTATGTTTAATATAATTATATAAACACATGTATTCTATAATTTCACTTGTTTTCTAACCGATTAAGACCATTTGTTTGCATTTTGTATTACTGTCTACTTGTCAGTCTTTAAAGGAGCGATGCTATCATATTTTACTTATTAATTGCCCACTCTCATTTTTATGTCCCTTTATTATATTCTGACTCCTGTTTACTTTCTTTTTAGTATTTCTATTGTGGTAATTTTTATAAATTAAAAGTATACCTTTTTTAGCTTTCTTGGTTATGTGTACTGTTTTTGACCTGCGCAGCATCTTGCTTGACATGCACCGTATGCGACTGGAATTAGAGAGATCTTTAGAGGAGGAGAAAACCCTGTTAACACGAGATGGAAGTGTGAGAGGAAGAAAGTTGCACGTGTTTAACACCATAAGGATGATATGGAATAAAAGTCAATGGAAGGTAAAATATAATATTCATGGAATGCTAAAATTTATGAAATCTTAAAAAAAGTACTAATCTTATTCAGAGAGACTATCTTCAAGAGGAACAAAACAAAGTAGTTGTGTACATAACATCTTGTGGAATCTTACGGAGAGTTTGGGAGAGATGTAGAGATACGGTATACATTTTACAATCTAAGATTATAAGGAATGCCATAATAAGCTTAAAATTTAAATTCAGGTTGATCTGCTTAAAGCACTAAATATCAAAGCCGAGTTTCGTGATCTCAACATTGATCCTTCCATCTTCGATGAACTAATTGACAGAATGCAGCTAGACCAAGTAGAAATATTTTCAAAAAACATTCTTCTTCAAAAAAATTAGTTTCAGAGCAATCGGGAGCTCATATATGATAGTCTACCGATGGTATATGTTAATGGAAAGTATTTTGGAGTGGGTTAGAATATTTTACTTTTGACTACGGTAAAGTTATCGCATAATTATTTCGTTGCCGGAAATAGAACAAGAGTGAATCGAAAGTATATATACACTACTCTTTTTTAAAGCATGCATACTAAAATTTCCATGCTCATATCCGGTGATTTGATAACGTTTTATTAGTCCTTATCGTAGAGACTCGATGCTATGTAGATGAGAGGCAATGAATCGCAGAGAGAAAGAGAAAAATTGGAGTGGCTGAGATCAAATAGCAGTAAAGCGGGTTTCTTACATCGAATACAACTTCAAATTATATGCTTTCAGAATGATAGTACGCTGATATACGAAAATGAGAAAAAACAGCTTTCTGGACTTCTTAGGGAATTCCAGGTACTGTAACGTACTCAGAAATTATGAAAATATCATTACTTATTGTGAGACCTTTTAAAAAAGTAGCATAGGAAAATATAAAAAGGAGTGGAATATTAAATTCACTAAGAAAGTACTATGTAAGAAAGATTACTGTCTGATCCTTAGGGACGACATAACTGCTCACACTGCCAAGGCACTGGTTACTCTGTCTGTCGACGATGTCATGGCGGGAAAAAGGCAGGAGAGGTTTTTCGCGTTCGCTTGCGGTGTGCTTCGTGTGACCGTAATGGAATCACTCCTTGCGAATTCTGTACCTTGAAGTCATAGAGAAAAATCACTTCCCAAGAATGCTTGAAATGAGCAATTACTTGTATTCAAAAATAGTTTACAGATACGTAGCAAAACCATTGTTACCAAGAATACCTATCAAACTATCTCTTTGAATAGAACCAATAATTAGTTGCTTAATGATCGAAAATGTCATCGCCATATTAGACTTGAGCCTCTTACCTTTTAGCAGATATTGTTAAGTTTCGTTAGATAGGTCTTTGAGACTATTCGGTAATAAAATACTGATCGGTATGTCTATTAATAACATATTTCTCTTCAACCTCAATTAAAAGACAAATGAAGAAAATTTTAATCATTCACGATACTGTCCATAAAAACATGTACATATAATATACCCCTTATTAATAACTTGAGATCTATGCATATACTGAATCTCTCCCTGCATATTTGTAAGAATAGAATAAAGGCTAATATCAAAACTAAAATTCGCATAAAACACTAGACTAGAAGAGCTAAGAAATTCAAAATACAACTTTGGTAATACGGAATTAAAACAAATAATCTACTTAAAACCCAAAAAATCAGTAGTAAAGCAATGTATATTACGATAAAATGACATTATTGTTAAATTATGAAATAAATTAACCAGCCTAAAAGACAAATCAACTTAATAGAGCTTTGAGTTTTGCAGCATTCCTTTCTCTGAAAAAATAGAGTACATTACTCTTATAGCTCTGGAAAATTTGTACAAAATGCATTAAATAATTGTAAAATCAAACCTTTTTCCACTTCTTGTACTAGGACGAGTATCTGTTGGTGATGCCCCAAGGTCTGTTCTATAAGAATAGAAGAGAGGAATTGACTGGTTCCCATCCAACTGAAAGGTATTGGAACTGAAGTTTTCAAAAACCTTTCTAATTATATTGAACTAAGCTCTATTACTTACATACCTGATACGGTTGAAACACTGGAGGGGCAGTTGCTCTCATATTGTTTCCAGTATATGCTATTGCCTTTAGTTGCCAGTCCCCCATTTCTTCACTCCAACTTACGTATTTTTCGATTAATTCTACATAGTCAGGAGGGATGTATTCATCTATTATCGCCATGTTTAATAAAAGTTCCTGAAAAAAATAATCTGCTAATATAAAAATAATGTTAAGATAATACATTTAAAGCTTTATTTCTCTTGAGCCAACAACTAATTACCAGATCCACAAGATATTTCGATTTTCTGCTGATTCAAAATGACTTATGAAGTATTTAAAATATTAGATATGAAAAATTATGAAAGAGAATAATATACCTTTCTAAGCTGTCGAATGCTTTCTAACAAGCCTTCTACCTCTCTCTGATGTTCAGCTTCAGAGTCGGCTAATTCAGCCTTTGTTTCATTAAGGTCACTCCAAACACGTCTCAGTTTGCGTGTTTTCACAGTTGCTTCCTCTTGCAGAGATGAATATCTAATATGTGTATATATACAGGATGCGCCAGAAGTTCTGATACAAAATTCAAGTGCTGTTAAATTAGCATATATTACGTAGCAATTCACTATGACAATGAGTTGTGTTACTTTAAGCTTCCTTGGACCATATTTAAGATTTCATTCAATTATCTCGTCTTTGAACTGTTATATGACATCCA
>JAJAVP010000224.1:128846-141769 GCA_020740425.3 Heterorhabditis indica | reverse complement strand
TTCATGTCGAATACTGTCTTTATTATAAAATTTTGCAACTTGATCTCTGTATCAGAATTTCTGGCACACCCTGTATATGCATATACACACATGATTCCAATAAATATACCTAATAATTAGAGAACGCTGGTCCATTAGCTTCTCAGTTTCTCAGAAAAAAGTAATATACAAGTGAAAATGCTTTAATTCACTAACTTTCGAAAACGATTAGATTTTCTTATACAATATTCAACTAAAAATCCGTATTTTGATACTTACTTGTCCTTTATATCCTCTCGTACTGCTGCTTTTTCTTTCAATTTATTTCTCAAGTGAGATTCCTGATGGCGTGATTGCTCTAGTTCGCTTAAATAGCAAATTTAATGAGATTTTAACTCTTTCAAGAAGAAAAAATTAGCTTAAGAAAAAGATATTGAATAGAGGAAATAACCGATTGCTTTCATCTAGTAATTTCGCTTGTTCTTCAGCTTTTTCCAACATATTTTCTCCTCCGATAATCAACTTGCTCTCGATGTGATTCAACTTAGAACGTAATGCCTCATGTTCCGAACGAGCGCGTTTCAACTCCATCTCCCTGAATGCGTAGAAATACTATTTAAATGATCTACACTTCTAATAATATTCAGAATAACCTCTCAATCATTTCTTGCGCCAGTTTTTGAGTTTCAATATCTTCTCCAGTCCTTAAAGCTAGTTCTTCTCTTTTCTTCTCCAAACTTTTCTCCATCTCTCGCATTTTCTGTTCCCATGCTTCCTCATTTTCACCATCTTCGTCACGATCTTCTTCTGAAAAGAGAAGACAATTTGTTTACTTCTTAATAAATACTGCTGTAATATACACTTATAGGAATGGTGATGGTGAGAAAAATTTTATAACGAAGTGAAAAAGGTATCACGACCCAACAATTTAAGTTTAAAAAATTCAACCTGCAAGTTGTTTTCGTAGTATTTCAATCTCGTGTTGATATTTCCTAAGAAGTGCATCTTTCGGATCTTCATTGATTCTCGCAACATTCTGGATATTCTTTGCTCTATTGGCATAACGAAGAGTTGACAGTGTTTCATCATAGTTATAGGACGCAGGACCAATATTAGCAATCTATGAAACAATAACAAAATCAAAGATATAGATGTAATAAATACGAGTTATAAAAGTCGTTTTACCATTACAGTCTTCGAGTTCCCTCCAAGAGAATCTTGTAGTAATCTTGTTAGTTTAGAATTCCTGTGAAAATAAGAAGTAAAAATTAAACTTTTAAAGTAACGTTTTAAATTTTGCTAAAGCTGATTTCAAAGTTATATAAAAATCAGCGACTTTTGTATTAATCAAAAAGATTTACTAACCTATACGGAATATGTGCAGACTTGCTGTCCACTAATGCACTGATAACATTGCCAAGAGTAGACAGTGACAAATTAATCTTTGCTGCTTCCTAGATACGTATTTGTATATAAGATACCGAGAAAATTCAAGCCATAGACGAATTTTTAGGTAATTATGGTATAAATGTCACTTACTTTCAATCGATCACCGGTAGCTCCTGTCTTGCTTTGTCTTTCGCTACCTGCCAAATCAACTAACTGCAATTTCCCTTGAGTAACTGATCCCTTTTCACAACTTTCCACGGTTACAGTAAAAATAGCATGCGAACGACTGCTTTCCAAATTCATCATTGTTGCTCCAACCTTTCCTGAAAAAAGTATATGCTACTTTGTAAAAACATTAAGAACAAAAGATAACTTAAGATTTTTATTTCCAAATTCCATGATTTTCTGCATATGACTAGCACTGCTTACAGTGACAGATGACAAATTCTTGACATAAACACCAACATCAGCTCTCTCCTAGAAATGACAAAGCTAAAGTTTAACACAAGTAGAAAAAATATTTTAAAAAGACACCTTGAGTTCTAGGTTATTTCCGTTACCATCTTTTGTTAAAAGATCGCGAATATCTTCATTATAAATCTCTAAGTAGGAAACTCGCACAAGAAATCTGAATTTCATATTACTATTATGAAATACAAACAAATAAATCAAATTATTCTACTACGCCTAGCTAAAAAAAAACTTTCATTAGGAACTAACGTGGTGTGCTGTTGACACTTAGCTATATGATCAAAAATATGGGCGAACGAGTTAGGAATGATGCCTCTCAGTTCTGGTTTCTCCAATTCCCCAGCCATTGTAAACGTCTTTCCAGTACCCGTTTGTCCATACGCAAAGATTGTACCTGCATGTCATAGTCTTACTAGTGTAGTAACATATCTACGAAAGCTATGACTTACCATTATAACCTTTAAGCACATTTTCAATGATAGGTCTAGCAGCTACATTGTAAACTTTCATTTGATCGCAATCTGGTCTAAAAACGGCATCGAAGAAAAACGAACGGTGTGGTTCCTATGAATTATATAAGAAAGAAATTTCAATTGTAGTTTTTAAAACGTACAGGATTAAACATAAATTTCACTAAGCACCTGCTTAGCATTTGGATTTTCTAGCGTAACAGAATTATTCTCAGATGAAGTTTGAACAGACACAGTATGCCCTTGAGATATTTCTAATTCCGAAATAGGACGACATCTCACTACTACTCTTACTTTCTCAGCCACCTCCATGACTAAAACAGAAATATAGAGGTATCTTGAAAAGAAAACAAATAATTAGCGCATAAACGCCCTACTATATATATCAGATTCATGAAGCATGAAATATGTATTCGTAAAGCACACAAGACACACTGTAAATAGTCAAACACAACAAATAGAGATAATTGATATACCAATATACATAATCAAAGAATGTTCAGTTAGAGATACGTGGACAATAATAATACATAAATGCCTGGCTATTAAACAAATTACGAAGACTGCGATTCAGTTGAAATCAAGCTTAACATCTAACTGCTTAGAGAATTTCTAATAGATCTAGTAATCATTTACCATATAGTGTCATATTAGAACTGCAGTAAAAGCTTTTTTATCGGCTCGATTTAAAATGAATATAATGATGCATTGTGCTACTATTAAAATTACGATATACATAACATTTCAGATAACTGTACTGCAATAAAAGCAGTTTCTTAAGAAATATAGCCAAACAACTATCATCGTACTTAGTTAAACTACCTACAGCTGAACAATTTCGAGTTCATCTTAAATCTCAGCCGACTAACTATTTTGGTATACCTCATTATAGCGATGATATTTTGAACAATAAAATAACAAATTCACTATCCCAATATACAAAATTATGCCTAGATAGAAGAATGGAAGGATTATCACATGAACTCACTGGAAACCATTTTAAGTAGTATAAATAATAACACCACAAAAGAAAAACGCAAGTCTATGAGTATAATAAAGGAAATCCGCAAGACATGGCGGATAACACAACAAAAAGTCCACTCACAAACGGTACAAAAGAAAAAAGCATACAGCGGTAACCCTCTTTTGAGCTAGGGTTTTGCAGCTTTCGTAATGAATTCCACAAGACGACGTGCATACTAAAAATCAAGAAAATAGTTATATGCATTTGGTGTTCCTTGATTCCAGTAAAATTAATAGAAGCACCTGATCAGGTTTAACAGTGCTAATGTTCTCAGCATCAGAACCGTACTTCACAGTCTTTGCAGCAGTAGCAGTTCTCTTCTTTACTCCATAATACGTAAGAATATCCACTAGACCAATGAAGTATATTAATTTCTTCTCACAACCTAAAATTATGCTTTATATTTACATGTTTTAAAATGAAAACGAAACTCACCTGGATGACTAGCAATGGCATAATACTCCTCATCAAGATCAGGACCACCGGAGAGAGGAGGAAATGCACCTGCTGATGGGATTGGTGAGTCTGGTGGAGTTGGTCCAAGCTCATCTGCAGATTCCTCACTCATATGTTCAATTGGCCGGTTTGCTGCTTCTGCAGCTGCACGATCACAATCATGAATACCTTAAATAATGATATCTCCATAAGGTATCTACAATGATATTTCATTCAAATTGATACAAGAGCTACCTAGAAGAAGAGAATAATCCATTAAATGCATTTTTGATAGCCAGGTAGTATCAGATCCCAACATTTCAAGTAATTGATGGCGAGCTTCCTAGAAAAGTTAGTATTTTAAATATTTTAGGATTTTTGCTAGTGTATTCTAGAAGGCCGACCTCAGGAAGATTCAATTTTGCGTTTTGTTCCAGGAAATCATTGTCTTTAAGTGTAGGAACTTCTTTTGTTTTCTCCTTTTCAGATGCAGCGCGAGAAACTGTTGATCCCTGCCAAGAAAATAAGGAAAAAATAGTTACAGTATTTTCTAGGCACTAATTATACCTTGCATTAACTTTTAATATTCTATTTATTATGTGTACGCAACGAAAGCTAAACTTCACCTTTAGATTAATTCCCCAGTATAGAACTTCAAAGATTTAAAGAATTCTGAACTAAACAAATGAGTAAAACCACTGTTTCTGATAAGTACGCAACATGAATAAATATCCCAATCTAATTTATGCTTATAAGCCTATATATTACTTCATCCAATACGAATTTTCTCCCGTTCCGATGAGCAGTAGATGTAATACAAACTAAAATACTAGAATTCAATGGAAAAACTAAATATTATTAATAGCTACAAGACAACTAGTAACTATGCGAGGCAAATTAGGCAAATAATACTCCAAAAATCGATATTGTTTCCATGGGTGTTTAGGATACTCCTGTCATTAACGAATATCAAGTTTATCATACATAAGATTATATAATATAGGGATAGAAAAGTTAAGTACAATGTGAAGGTTACAATAACTAACTGTTCATATGACTTGGAGTTACACTCATAAAATATGAATTTATTGTTCTGATCGTCAAATACGCTTTCCTAAACCTCCACTAAGTACCTAGTATATATTAAAAAATCGAAATATGAGATGAAACTGATAGATTGATGAATGCAAGGATGCTTATAAAAATCAGCCAAAGAAAATCGATCTTTACAGCACACCTTCAAAAGAAATTTCAACGGACCTTCAGATCAAACTTGGTGTGTACATTGTATTTTCTACCAAATACGTTTCTCATAACAATCAAATACGTTTCTGAACCTTCGATAGTAAGTCTGAAAATTAGTACACAGTAAATTTTGGCCATAGAGAATGAAATTACAACACTCAGATTTTAAGTAACAGCGTACCTATAGAGACCTAGATATTGAGGCAAAAGAGTCTTCCCTTGTTTCTCCACAACATATTCATGGTAATCCCGCAGCACTGAATGTAATTCCGCTACAGCCTCCGAATCCATTGACTATAACCATTTTACAAAAAATGACAGCTATACCTTTAGTATAAGATAAAAATTTAAAAATATAAGTTCTCTTTATACAAACAAATTTAAACCTTTGTGCCACAAAAAGCAGAAAAAAATGTTCTACAAAATTCTGCAATATAATAACGTTAACCAGAAATATGAAACGACCATTATGATTCATTGTCATGGTTATGTTAAAAATTAATTAATTTTAATAATAAATTCAAGTATAATAATGAAAAAACTTACTTTAATTACAAACTTTTTGTCGTAAGATATGAAGAAACGTGGAGAAGCACCCGTTTTTGAGCCATCCAACTGGTCTGGTTCAGGTTCATATGATGTAAGCGAGCGGAGGTACTCAGTAGAATCAACACCAAATTGTTCACGCAAGTTGCGAAAGACGTTAGGACAATACTCTTTAACCTGAACAAATCACCCATTACTTTCTACTATTATTACTTATATGAAGCCTTATTAAACATCGATATATTATACAAATTAAACTCACTTTATAATGACTAGGCATAATATCTTTATTGAATGAGTGATTATCGATTTTGACTTTTGAAAATGCTTTAAAATCATCAGGCATTAAAAGTCCCGGTGGTGATACATGCTCTAGTTGCCCTATTGAATGATTGACACCCCACATAAATACAGAAAGAAGGGGTTCCTGAAATATTATCACTTTATAAACTGAATAGTGATATCTATAAAGACGCATTAACTTAAGCATACCTTTGCTCGAAATAGTTTCCATTTAGGGACTAAAATTTTTCCTTTTCCCTTTATTTTTCCAAGTGAACGAGGCGTTTTTTTCTTCGACGACATGAGCTCACTGATATATATCCTTTCATATTTATAAACCAAAACAATAAGCACAACCTCTATATTACCATAACTTAGTAGCCTTCAATGTAATCCAATTAAATTTAATATATTGCTAAAAATAATAATTTATGGAAAACGAAACGTTTGCATAATACACTAATTATGCTGTTTCACTTAAAATTTCGAAAGAACAGTTGCATACCACAAGTCTTATATAGAGATAATGTTTTTCAGAAGACATTCTTATAAAATGCAACATGTTCGACATGGTAATGCTCCATTCTAAACAAGGTCTAATAGAATATATGGCATACTTGAATGATCTAAATAAGTATTTATAAACACAACTATTGAAGACATATTTGCGATACAAGAATACTTTGATTTTTAGTATCGAATCCTGTCAATATAATCACATGAATGCAATGACAGCTCAAATGTCTTATCACTCAGGAGTAAAAAAGTCATATAAACACTAAAATAATTAAAATCCAAGGTTTTACGTAAATTCAATTACCAATGACTTAAAAAAATGTAGGCGAAACTTCTAGTAAGGGATGCTAGGCAAGTATTTATTTCGTTTTTTCATTTTTATTTGACAAACGTCCATATATAAAGAAAATGGTTTATGCTCTTAGTATATGGCTACTATATTAAAACAAATCATAATGTGCAGCAAAAAATAAGTGGAAGTGTTCGTTAATTAAAAAATCATATAGCGTATAACCAAAAAACCAAACCTATGCATTTTTTCTAACTACCTAGTTCACATCACAGTGGGAACAATAAAATAGCGCGAAGAGGAAAATATCGATCGTGAACCGAAAACGCGTCAGTTATTGGTTATTAGTCCTATCGTAAGAGATTTTTGATTTAGTAGTCCTAGATGATTTACCTCAATTTCATTTGCATTTCCGTGAAAATTTCAAGAGGGGCACTATGTGAATTGTAAGCATGTACAAAAAAGATTAACTAATATATACTATGGCTTTATACTGTCTTGTTTAATATTTTGGATCAAATTTCATAAACTATTTTCATTTGAGTATTTTTATTTAATATAAATTCTTTAAAATTTGACTGTTTTTATTGTATTACTATGCTGGACTTTGAATTTATTTATGGGGAAAAGCCTTCGCCATTAAAAGAATGTAAATCATTGGTTGGTAAAAGTATGTGTTATTTTTAATAAGTAAGGTATTTTTGGCATAATTCTGTCAATTAGATTATGTAACATCTAAAATGTAGCAACAATATTACCTCCTTAGTTTTAATTACAATATTGTGGCATGTTTTAGTGTTTATTTTCTAATAGTTGATGTGATAATAAAGAAATTTCAGATTTATAGAGTGACACTATGTCTGACGAAAATCAACCTGTTGATGCCGTCGAGGAAAAGAAGTTATCGAAAAAAGAATTGAATAAGCTGGCGAAGGCCGCTAAAATTGCAGAAATTAAAGCTCAGGTATTTCCTTCGCAAAATGTGGGAATATAAGAAAAAGTTATGGTTGGACATCTATAAACATACATAAGGATATTTAAAAAATAATCCTTATATATGGGTAGTATTTGAGTTTAATACCTCGACGTGAAATTTATTTAGCAATTAAATAAAATAGACTTTTCGTGATCATTGAATTTTAGAAAACTAATGAGAAAATAAGGGCTCAAGAAGAGGACAGTGAAGATGTATCTGTTGGAATGTATGGAAATTATGGGCTGATTCAATCAGCGGACAAGAAAGATATTGAGTTCACTAGTGTCAACAAAATATGTCAAAATATCAGCGGTGAAGAGGAAAGTTTTATTCATCATTATATTTTTACTCATCCACTATAATACTATATTTATCAAAGTTGTATGGTTTAATGAAAACATGAAAAAAACATCTAGAGGACTTTTTTTATTCTTGAAGATTTGAAAGACATTTCTTAGTTACGTACTCATTTTTAGATATGGGTCAGAGGTCGCGTTCATGCTATTAGAACAAAAGGGAAGACGTGTTTTTTGGTACTCAGACAACGTGTATATACTGCGCAGGTGAGATTATTTTGCGTTTCTCATGAGATCTATTGTTTTCTTTGTAGTAACTGATTGATTATTGTAGGTCATGATGTTTGTCGGTGAGAAAATAAGCAGGCAAATGCTTAAATTCGTATCAAACATTCCTAAGGTAAATGAATTTTCTCAGAATTTTGCTTGTACTAAATATTATTTTCAATTTGTCTTGAATTGTTTTCTTGAGCACTTATAGGAATCTATCGTAGATATCCAAGGCCGAGTAAAGGAAGTGGACAATGAAATTGCCTCGTGTACTCAAAAGAATGCAGAGCTTCATGCTATACAGGTAATATTTCATTATTTTTTATTGGCTACTGATCTATTTTTTTAATCAGCTTATAATGTTTATAGGTATTTGTTGTGTCGTATTCAGAACCAAGATTACCTCTGCAAATTGAAGATGCATGTCGGAGGGCCGATGAAGGAAGTGGATTGGCTGCAGTTAATCTAGATACTAGACTTGATAATAGGTAATTTTTAACTCAATAAACTAGAAATTTCCTACATTGCAGCTTAATTGGTTATTCTATCGAGTTTAATTTAACCAAAAGTAAATCTACATCTTGTAATTTATACTTTTAAAAATATTTGCTGAATATATTATATGAAACCATCATTTTTATTTAGAGTTCTTGATCTGCGAACTCCCACTGCACAAGGAATATTTTCAATCCAATCAGGAGTATGCCGTCTCTTTCGACAAATACTTATGGAACGTGGCTTTATCGAGATTCACACTCCCAAAATTATCTCAGCAGCAAGTGAAGGAGGTGCTAATGTTTTTGAAGTAAGATAATGGATGTCTTTATAATATTTTGTATTAAATTTAATGTTTTTTTTTCAAACAATTAACTTTTTTCTTAAGGTGTCATATTTCAAAGGCTCAGCCTACTTGGCCCAGTCACCTCAGTTGTACAAACAAATGGCAATTGCCGGAGACTTCGACAAGGTTTATATATGCATTTGCTTGTTTATTTAAAATTCTCACGTATTAGTTTATTTAAAGGTGTTTACAATCGGTGGCGTATTTCGCGCAGAGGATTCAAATACTCATCGCCATATGACGGAATTTGTTGGACTTGATCTTGAGATGGCTTTTAATTTCCACTATCATGAGGTTTTGATTGAAAAAAAAATCATGTAGCTGTTTGCAAAAACACAAATTTTAGGTTCTCGAATTAATAGGATCAGTGTTGATCAGTGTATTCAAAGGTTTGCAAAATGAATATGCTGATGAGATTGCTGCTGTTTGTCAACAATATCCTTCAGAACCATTCCAGTTTTGTGAACCAGCGCTTGTTATTAAGTGAGATAGGTTACTGTATGGATTTATAATTTAAGCTCTCACAAATTGTGTCTATTTGAAGGTATTATTTATTTCCCAATACTTATTTATTATAACAACCAGATACTCTGAGGCCCTTGTCCTTCTTCGTGAAAATGGTATTGAAATCGGTGATGAAGATGATCTTAGTACCCCCGTTGAGAAGTTGCTCGGTAAACTAGTCAAAGTAGGTAAATCTCTGAATTTTCTGAAGGCAAAATAACTTCTCTTTATATTAATTCTACATTCATAATTCAGGATAAATATCACACGGACTTCTTTATTCTGGATAAGTTTCCTTTGGCTGTTCGTCCGTTTTATACAATGCCTGATCCGCATGATATTCGCTTCTCGAACAGTTATGATATGTTCATGAGAGGTTCATCATATATTTTTTTTGTTCCCCTATTAATATTTTAGAGTTTACACCCAGTACGTAATTATTTATTGGTTTTAATCGATGCTTTGGAAGATATTTTTTCCAGGCGAAGAAATTCTATCAGGAGCACAGCGAATTCATGATGCTAATTTTTTAACTGAGAGAGCTTTGTTACATAAGATTGAACTTGAAAAAATCCAAGCATATATCGATGCTTTCAAATATGGATGTTCTCCTCATGCGGGAGGTGGAATCGGTTAGCTTTACTTGCAAATTAACCAATTATTTGTTACTTTCAATACAAAAAGATTGCTTAGGTCTTGAACGAGTGACTATGTTGTTCCTTGGTCTCCACAATATTCGACTAGCGTCGCTGTTTCCACGTGATCCTAAGAGAATTACTCCATAAATGATGAGGATTACTATTCGATTTTAAGCATGATGATATTAGAATTCATTGGAATTTAGGGAAGAATTTCGTGTTTTTATTATTTATTTTATTTTAAGCATTTTTAATTTTAATAGTTGAAATTGTTTTGTTATGTCGACTATAAGATAAATATTTTAATCCACTGTATTCTCAAAGTTTTGTTTAGTCCTGCTTGTGGTTGTAGCCTGCTTTAAGTATTCTGTTAATATAGCATTACTTTATGTGGGTTCAACAGGTATTAGTTATTTGAAGGAATGTTGGTGATGTTTGGTTTGGGTAACTTAATAATACCGCAAGTTACTATTTAAAAAAACAATGTAAAGATGTGTTACGCCCTGGGGTTGCATTGTAAGGTGTGCAGTAAGCAGATGCTTAACAGGAAGGTCATTAAAGACTAACTGTGCCTTAGGGTCGTGTTGAAGTGTAATTGACTGCCTATGATCTTGGCCATTTCATATTTGTGAAGCGGAGTAAGTGGTAGGCTTTTATATTCGAATTGAATTTCTTTTTCAATTGTTGCAAGATCGAGAGTTGTGTTGTGATGTATTGTTATGTAGTAATTCTAGATAGAATTCATTTATATCAATCCACAATTTCAAATAACATGGGAAAAAATAGTGAGAAGATTACAAGTGCTGCAGGAGGATCAGAGGTTATATCAAACTTTTCTATTTTGGTATACTATATAATCTGTGAACAGTTCACTCAAAATATATAGGGAAGTTTTCTAACTAGCAGTAGAAAGTACTAGTATTATTTTAAAAATTTATAAAACAATATTATATGGATTAACTAGGAACAAAATAATCTGTACATTTTGCTTTTAGACGAGTCTAAATTTGTATTCCCCGATAACATCACGAAAAACTAAATGCTTTAAGCGGGTGGGTGTTGTTTAAGTTCTTCTAAAATAGATTTTCCAACTATTTCCCTAAATTCTATTACTTTAGAATACTTCAAGACGGAAGTCAGGCCGAGCGCTTCGTTCAGATGAATTATTAAATTACTTGCCGTCTGAATATAGTCTCGAACTAAGGAAAATTAAGAAGCATAGGCATCGGCGTATGGTTTTTTACCGCTGGATTGTACTTTTTCTTAAAATTTTAATTCTAACTTTATACTGCTATATTTCAGGTGCATTAGAACCGCATGCATCAGAGAGATTGCTAAAATTCTCTCAACTTTACTTTTGCCGATCACTTCGTAGCAAAAATATTGAACCTCTGTTCGCTGGTCTATGCTACTCAAATAGAGAGAAGGGTAGTATTTTAATGGCTAGGTAATTTATATTTTATAGAAGTATTTCGTTTCATGTTTATTTTGAAGAAGAAATGATTATGCTATTTATTATTGCGACAAGTTTCAGAGAGAAGTATAGTGAGGATTTCGAAGAAATTGAAGAGTTTATTTCAAATACTAAAACAGCAGTATTAATTGCATCAAAACTCGAATCTAAAACATCAGGAATTATCCTAAAGTCTAGTAGGTATGTTCAGCTTTTAGATTTTATTGGCGTTACTTTTTTTAAACATAGTTGTCATAGTCCCTTATTCGTTTTAGTCGTCATCATTTGCTAAATTTATAGATCTAAAAAAGACTGTTATCAAACTCCTAAAGCCCCCAAAGAAATAACCTACAAATTACTAGAAGAGAAGGTGAGGGACGATTATCTAGAGTGGCGTGCCCAACTGATAAGAGAATCTCACATGGAAAAAATATATTTAAAAGTTCACCTGAAGAGGCAGTTATAATGTTGTAAGGAAATTGATCATAGTAGAAGTTATGTATTGTAAGTTTCATTCTTGTCAGTGCGTTTTTGGTGTGAAGTGTTGGATAATGCTCTATTAGCCAATAAAATTGATCATGACTATTTATTGATTATCTTATCACTTTCCTATCTTTGCCAATAATTATTAGTGCGTTTGAGAAGACTCAGCAGGAATATTGTTTTTTTTGGGTTTTAATAGATTTAGGTTAAAACCACATACCTGAAAAGTTCGTTATTTTATTAATTTTTATTGTGTGAATGCTTAAGGCCACACCTCTATTGGATTTTTCTTTAAGTTAAGTTGATCTCCTATAGAATAGCTACATATATTATTGTTTTATATTTTTGCATCCTATGTCATATAAAAAGTCATTCTCACAGGCAATGTCAGTCGACCTTAAGCAACAGTTGGATGCACTGGACTACTTCGGTGCTCTCATGGTTTCAATTGTTTTTTTCTCTGTTATGTTCATGGTCTCCGTCACTTGTATCAACTGGTGCTGTATTCAGTCACATGATGATATTACTGTTTTTGAAGAGGTTTGTCGCATTAAATTAAGGAGTATAATTTTATAAGAAATAGCGTCGTTTTATTTTCAGTGGGGATACAACAATAAGGTCCATATGCGTCTCGGACCTCATCGTCCCTCAATAATTGCGAGGAATGTCAATGTACAGGATTTTAAGGACCACTAAGTTTGCATGAAATTAGTATAACCTTTTGCAATGAATTTTTGTAATTAACTGTTTTTAGCAAGGAATCTATGTATAAACTACTATAAATCCAAGTTTATTGGAATATTATTTTGAAACCAT
>JAJAVP010000224.1:108962-123723 GCA_020740425.3 Heterorhabditis indica | reverse complement strand
ATGGTTTCAAAATAATATTCCAATAAACTTGGATTTATAGTAGTTTATACATAGATTCCTTGCTAAAAACAGTTAATTACAAAAATTATTCCCTAGAAAAAAGGTTTAAAAAAGCATCCTGAGGCCTTCGCCTCAGATCTAAAGTAGTCTGTTAAACAGGATTGAGGAAGTGCTGGGTAGAGCACACATCGCTTGATACTGCCATCCTATACGGATCAAATTTCTTCAGTTTAAAATACTAGCTTTTCTTAACATAAAATAAGATCCATTTCTGTTCCTAACTCTAGTCCATTTGATAAGTATTTTATTCTCCGTACACTCATTCCTAGATGTATTAAAAATTATTAACAATTCTATTAAATCTCCGTCAGCTGTAATTTTCAGTTCTAGCACTATGCCATTGCATCTTGTATTAGATCTAGCACTTTTCAACCTGATTAGCCATTAGTTTTGAATACTCTGCGTGCAGATAGGAGAGCTTACAAGTCTTTGGCCAAACCACTATGATGTATTGGGTATTTTTAATAGCTCCCTCTCTAAATTTATAAACACAAGTGAGAAAATTAACTACCAAACTGAGTGAAGACAATTCTAACACTACTCTTTCGCTACTTTCGCGGTACCACTTGACTACTTCTTTTATATTCTAGTAATAAAAAATAACTTCGCATGCAATAAAAACAATTAAATGGAACAAACTTTTATCAAACATAAACTTTCACTGTTCACTAGAATTTTTATTAGAAGATATAGAATTCGTATCCCCTACTTATAAAAACGGAAAGCTTTTTAGTATTCCATATTATCTCAATACTGTAATGGGAAAGGAAACTAAGTCATGGATGGGTGGTGAGTACATATGCGAACTTTTGAGAACGCCACTTAGAACAATTGAGTGGGACATATACATTGGAGCAATTTAGCCCACCGCGCTGAAGAGTGAGCGCGCACCCGCATCAAAGTGGCTGCGGTGAGATCGAGGCTCTGGAAGCCCCTAAAGCAAATTTGATTGAATTACAATGTCCAAGAAAACATTGTCTACATCTCCGTTATAACTTAAAGTCTCACTGTTTAGAATTTCTTTCAGTAGGAGACATAGTCATAAATATAAAATGTGAGCATAAACAAGAGATTCGACCAGTTGGTCGCTGTTGGACACAGAAAATAGTTATGAATGAGAAGAAAAACACGGCAGTTAATCACTCGAAAATATGCAAAAGTGGAAGTAAGAATTGGTTAATATGATGAACACCAATATTACAAAAGACAACGTCCCACTTATGCGATAGATTGAGCCAAACATACTGAGAGCGATACGCAATTTAAAAACCACAGATAGATTTGAACCGACTTAGGCACACGACATAAAACCATCAGACATAATACCTACACAGTGTAACGACAAAAATAATGATCTAGCGAAGTGCCTACAGCAATGACAACGACTCCCTCTGAAGGCAGATCGAAGATAACAGAATTATGGCCAAGAAATTGGAGAATACATGAAAGAGTACAAAACAAGAAAAGCTTAGACGGTTTGTATGTCTTTATTCACGATGTAGAACTGGTCTTTGCGGCCGAAAATTCCCACCAATACCGCTGCATTCTCAATGATGATATTAAATGGGATAGTCATAAGGGCTCCAGTCAAATATAGTATCAGGCGCCATGCACTATTCCTGAGATAAAACAATGATTACATATGAATAAAAAATTCAGACCACTCTGTAGTAACTACCGTAATAAAATATCCTTCAACTTTCAAATTTACCTATACTTGTGTGAAAAAGATTTGACTACGCCAAAAATATACATGTACAGATTGATAGCTCCAACAAAAGCCAACGCAAAATCGAACGGAAGGCAACGAGGAAGTGGAAACAATGGACAGAGAAACACCTTAATCTGAATGTTGTAAGAACCTACTAATAACTGTTGAAAAATTACTTTCGCAACCCATAATAAATACCTGCAATGATGTAATTGGCATGGTTGCCCACGCGTACAACGACAGTGCAAGAAAAGCCTGTAGACATGTTTATAAGAAACAAATAATAAACATGTTTAAGTTCTTACCTTATGTGCGAGTGCTATCCGTGGGGAGTGCACTGTTAGAAGAATACCTTGTAGCCACCGTTTTCTCTGCTGAAGAAAATCCCACATCGTAAAAGGACTTTTCTCATGCATCTCTCCTAGAATCAAGAATTTTAATTATAACAAAGAACCCAAAATTGTTTAGTCCATACCAGAGATTAAATTAATAGAACATTCTACGGCATAATTTATCGAAGATCATATAAATCTGCTCTATGGTTTTTAAAAATAATATTTTTTCACCCCCGTGACCATTATGGTCACAATCTCTAATTCGAACGGCATATGGGAAATGAAACTTGTTTTTGCCGAAAATATGTACAGTAAATGCATGTTATTGGAAAAACAAATGTAAGATGTATCATATCATATCATCATTAATCAAAAAGATAAGGAGCATTGATAAAGAACACGGGGAAATATGGTTAATAGCAATCCCAGCCATGTATTAAAAAAAGCATTTCCTTTTCCCAAAATTAACGTTAAAACCTCGTTGTAGTTTCCATTTAATTGAAAAGGAAAGTTTATAAGACACCTAAGAATACGATATACGAAAATTCCTTCCATTATACTCTTCACCATACACTATTTTCAGAGTTCAACACCGTTGCATACTAGAAAAATAGCATAATATCGATTTTAACTCATAAAGATTTAGACTCACTCAATTAGACTATATCAGTGGTTATATAATTGTGTCTAAATAAAGTGAAAAAACTACCTTCAATAAAGTCAAAACTATAACCATGCTTCATAGCCATCATAGAAAAGAAACAGTCTTCAGCAATAGATCCTTCTAATCCATGATCATATGAAACTTTCCTCTCGGCTGACACCTGAAATTCTACTCACGTCATCCTAGATGAGACGTCACATGCAAAAAAAGATGTTATACTAATAATCTTAAATATATGACTTCGTAATTATTATCCTTTAGAATTATCATTTAAATCCTACCTGAGTTACTACAAAGGAGCCTTTCCAACCAAAAAGAGGTTTGTGAAATAGTTTAAACTGTAGACGTAACTTGCCCATATCATCAGCCACACTTAAATGAAGATTAATTGTTATCATATAGTTCAAATATTTAGAACTTATACTTTTTGATTAAGCACTCATTTTTCCAATCTTAAAAAAGTATAATGTGTATGCCATTATTACAGATGAATAATAATAAGTCTGCGTAATTATGAATGTCATACACCTTATAATCAACGAATGTTTACCAATGCTGCAGTAACTAAGATTTTTATAGGCTTAGAAATGGGATAATATGATTGGAGGGACACATTATCTACAGCGACTAGAGAATGTCTAGTTAGCACTCTACTGCAGTGTTTTTCGAATAACAGGTAAAATCATAGATATAAATTTTAGAAATTAAAGGCAAATTACTCCAAGTTTGAAAGCCTATAATGTCCGGCATTTCAACTATATTTTTTCAGAGTTCATAGTAAAATAATTATCAATTTTTAAGTAGACAAGAAAAGTTTCTTCCCGTCAACAATGAAAAGATTAATTAAATTTTAGTCTAAGTCTGCCAATAACAATGCTTACACATCGACTCAGATGCAAATATCAAAGAATATGACAAATTCCAATTTCAGATAAATTACTAATATACTTTACCGAAATGAATCGGAGAGTGTGGTAAGCCAATTAATTATTTCTCCATTAGCGTACGTAATAACACCTTGCCCAAATTGGTGGCGTCCATCTTCACAAAAGTTGAGAATTCCACATATCTAGGTAGGTTATTACATTTTTGGGTTGTGCAATGAGAAACACCACACATAGTGTTGCATGGAGTTTCTGTTATTCTTTGTGACGTAGTTACACTTATAGTGTTCATCGTGTTTAAATATTTACAAGAAATACGACTTATAAATATAATTAGATGAGAAATTATTAGTTTTTAGTAACCAAACTTCCTTGCCAAATATTTTCTTATAAGTTAGCTAAATACTGAAAATATGAACTTACTGCATTTTGAGTTAGGAGTGTCTCTTCATCTAAATGAACAATCCAATCATTATCCTAAAATAAGATAAAATACAAAAGCGTAGGAGAAAGATGCTCAAAGATAAAAAAGTTTATTTTTAATTTCAAAAGACATACTTGAAGAATATTTACGTCATCCTCCAGGCAGTATTGTAAAGCACGTGCCTTGAATTTGGCCCCACTCTTTGTCCTACAATAAATATCACCTTATAATATAACCAATTTCAGATCTCAATGATAGATTTTATTCCAAATGTCAAATATTATTATTAGCTGTACCTGTATGAACTAGGTACAACAACCTCCCGAATTCGTGGCTGGGCAGTAAGATGAATAGCGTTATCAGTAACTACCTGCAAAACATGTTTTACTGTCTACAGAGTGCTAATAGAATAAAAAATAAACTCACTTCGAAAATAAAATTCTCCATACCCGCTTCAAAGCATGTCTTCATATTTATGGTTATATTTTCCTGAAAAAAGAAATATACTAATTACATTATAACCAAAAATATGTTTGCAAAAGTTTTATTTTTGATGACTATCCTTCAAAAACAGTGGTGATAACTGCATAACTCATCCTAGCCACAATTGACATATTTGAATTCCATTAGTTCTCTTCAATTTCTTCAAATACAACAACTTAATTATATCATGAATAAAGCGTCCTAATTGAAATTTGTTAATAGAAGAAATGTTTTGAAACAAAAATAAACAATTGTGAAATAGTCCCACATCAGCTCTACTTGAAATAAGTAGTAATTAATGTTATAGGTATTCACACTAAAAACATTTTCCTATATTTTCAAATTATTCAACAGAAAAACCCATTATAAAACCCTCATAAACATAAATAGTCCCTCTTCATATCACTGTTCCTTTTTCAGCTACAGATAATTAGTAAAAACCACTCTAATAACCCATTTGTTTTTAGACTTATGAATTAAGAGTTTTCAATAGTCTACAAATATAAATAGGATTAAGATAAATAGTCGACAATTCGTAGTAGACTAAATTGGAATTTCTGGCTCTAATTCAATTTTTATATATTTATAGCAAAATTAATATCGCCTGTTTCCTAGGATTGTATCCGCTTATTAAAAATTCCCTAAAATAACCACTGGAATAGCCTTATTCACCTTAATAAGAGATTAAATATACTGAGGTTAGACAGAACTTTAGATTTCTAACGATAACAGACTTACTTTGACTAATAAAGGAAAATCCCCTTTGGTAACTACCCGAAAACAAACAAAAGGCGAGAGTAGTGGAGCAGCTTTTAATGGAACCTAAACTATATATAATATGCACAACTATCATGCATTATATCATACATTAAAAAGTAAAAATCTCTAAAAAAAAAATCTTTTAATCTCCGTATCTCACACAAACTTAAGAAAAAACCTTTTCCCTGAATGCATTGAAAAGCACGAGGCCTAGCAGATTACAGAGACATTGGGGCAATACTAGCAGCGCCGTGAACCGTAGGCCGTAAAGAAATGCAGTCCACAGGTATCCATAGCTGCAATAGTGCACACTAAAATACGTCCTTGGTCTTTTTTAGATAATTAAATAACGGAAAAGGAAATCCGAAAGATTACTGATGACGCATTATAAACTTCCGATAACGGGAAATTTTAGAAGCAAGAGGTATTAGGACAAGAACATAAAAAAGAAACGCCCACATTCCACAAAAATAACTTTGTTAGAAGTTATTTTAAGAACCGAATTTCCTGAACCCACTAAAAAACCCTTTCCTGGTAGTATAATAATAGCGACAATAATTATTTAGAAGGCAAACGTAAGTTTTTAATGGCCAGTGAACCTCCACCGTCATTTTCGTGAATGAATTTTATACCTCTCAAATGGACTGACGGGAACATTTACTTCCGGTTCGGTAAAGACACCACAGAAATATGCGAATCCTATGATCCAGACCAACAGCGCAGCACAATGCAGCGCATGTTTGGTCTCACAGTTCATTACCGCTAGGCCTGAATGATAGTGATTAACAATGAATAACTATCAGTGCCAACTACAAGATCGATTCAGCGGAAAATAGAAGATAAGCAAATATAAAGGTAAAAAGCCAGTATTTCTTATCCTGTAATAAGTAGGTAAGATTAAATTTGCGAGTAAATTTACATAAATACATCAATGCAAGTTTAGTTCGTCACAATTAATTCATATTTACACATATAAAGCATACCACAGACCAGATTAACGGTATGTGTATTGTTCACAGAAATAAAAACCCAATGAAGGTGCATTTTGAAATGAGCCTATACGTACATCTAAAATATCAATCAATTAATAAAAGATTAGTAGTGTTTCAGGAACACATAGAGTTTTTGTATCACTTATACAGGAATGAATAAATGAAAGAATCTGATTTATTAGACAATGAACTTTCTATAGATACAAATATTTCTTATAGAACTATTAAAATCTTATTCTCCCTTCAACAACAAAAGAAAATAATAGATATTTACCATTAGTGATGGTTGAAATAGGATAAGTGAAGATAAATGCGCACCTTTTCCAAATATCAAAAGCAAAAATATTGGTTTTATACAATCCAAAATATTACCATATTTACATGCAAATAAGAGTTTCTCAAAATGGAACAGAACAAGCTTATATGTAATCTAGTTACTCTCAATTTTATAATATTATTAGACCGAATTACCTCATAATACGTACTTTACGTGTAAACTTGCATTTGGTTTCATAGCATTCTAGAAATGTATCAGTGGAACACAATTCTATCAATAGTTGAGCTACTAAAAAGAAACCATACTCTGTCACTACTCAGTCAAGAATCAATTAATTTTTGAAACACTGATGTTTCACTCATAAAATACCTTTTCCAAATAAGTAGTTGTATAACTCGTTTGACCATCTCACACCCCAATTGACCTTGAAAACTAACAAAACAAAGACGCGAAGGACAATGCCAATTTAGCCCACGCCATCAGTGGTCGGGATTGCACTCAAAAAGCGTCAGTTGGCGGACTCTGATGTTGATCAAGTGAGTCAGCTCCGATCATATTTTTACCTGGCAAATGTTGGTTTGTTCTACAGATTGTCACCTAGTGAAATATGAGCAGAAACTAAATGTATTTTAAATTTACTCCACTTAACTAAATATGATATAGATTACCCATTATTTTCTTTGTCCTTTCAATTAAAGTTTTAAAATCACATAAGAATCAAATTAATTTAAAATAGTAAAAAAACATGGTTAAAAGTTATTATATAGCACTACTTTGAAAGAAAACAGTATATGAATACTTGTAATGATCACTTCAAATAAAGTTAACGCCGTGAGTGAAACGTTTCAGAGAATAATAGACAAATGTTTCATTTAATGAGAAATTCCAATCATTAATTACTAATATTTCAGCATTTAACATTTAGATTGCCACGTAGACAAGGAACAAAGGCATGTTATATCAGTGACATTTAAGATAGCTATGCACATATAATCCTAGTATTTTTTATGAGAATCAATATAAATATAACTATACATTTTTTAACGTATCTTAAAAGATCTTTGGGAATTATATCTCGTAAAAAAAACTAAGCCTAGTGAAAATTTATTACTTTGAAAAAGTTAGTAACATTTCGAGTAATCTACTCATGTCACTACCACTAGCTTGTTCGTTGCTATGCAGTCAACAATAACAGAACAAAAACGATAAGGACAGTGTGTGACGAACAGACATAGTTCGATCTTTGAGGAAGTATTGAGTCATTGTTGTGTTTGCTATTGACTGTTACCCGCCGATGTTTACCAAATTGAATTGGGGTGTTTATTAGATATTGAGACCAGGTACTGACAGTTATGGCTTCACCGAAATAAATATAGACCAATTGAAGGTCAAGAGTAATATGAAGCTCTTAAAAAACTAGTCAATGTAAGCGGAACAAATTAAGAAGCTAAAGAAATTGACATCTTGAGACACTTATTTACTACATATAGTAATCAAAAATGTGAAGCAGATTATGTAAGGTCGTTAATTTTATCCAATTACAGTTAATATTGAGATCAAGTGCTAACGACCAATAGAAAGGCTGGTTTTTCGAAATATAAGTCCTATAGCCTACAATTATTGATAAGAGATAGTGATTCATTGCTAGTGCAATAATGATAGTGAACTGCTTTTTGTTCTTGTTAATTGTTATTGATCATATAAGTTATTTAAATGTATTTAGATTTTGTCTCTTTATATAAAACTATGGGATTCTACAAGTACGGAACTATGGGAAATGCCTTTTTATGATATAGAACATCAAAAAAATTGCATTATCTTATAAGTTAATTATCAAGATCACTGTTATATTAATAGTGGAGAATGGAGATACTTCTTTTCAACTAAAAAGAGTGCAATCAACGACGATATAATACATAAAAGGCCATATTATCGATAATCTGTGACGTAAGATTTTTCGTCATCTAATAGAAAATAAACGAGAAAACTAATGATAACTCATAAATGTATTTGACGAAATATAATAATTGGATATATAGAAAAGAAATAACCCAATGCAGTATGTGGTTTCTCAGTGTAAATCACATAACCTTCCAAATGACATCGACAAAATTTTAGAGTTGCGGAACAGAGGCGGGACTATGGACCGGTCCCCTACTAGTGATTATTGCCTGTTTTAAATCGTACTTATGGTATGACACTGACTAAGCATCGGAACTACGATCTCTTCAAATTCTCTTAAGAGAAAATCTCCAAGATATGACTTGTTAACATAACAAGTTATATTACAATTTTTATCAGAACAAAATTCGCATTTGAAAGATCAACGCTATAGCTTTTTTAGTGGAAATTAATGTCGGAGATACCACTGTTATCAGTGCTCATTTACTATGACTTTGGAACTACAAAAGAAAACAATACATTTAAAATATTAGCATAATAAGTATTGTCGGGATGAAATTGTTTTACATTAAATTGACACACAAATGAGTTATTTAAATTGAAAAGTTACAGTCATTAAAATTATATGTAGTTTATTATGTTAATTCATTATAAAGCAGTGATTTTTTAAGTCTTAGTAACATACAGCATACTAATTTTAAGTGGGCTTTAATCAGTACACTTTAATAAATCAAGAACAAAAATCATTTCACATTTTGTTTTGATAGATATACATAGACAAATTGTTCAAAGGGTGTAGACTGGAAATAACCGACAATTAATTTGAAACAAATTGCACTAAGAATGCAGTTTTCTAGAATTCCTCAAATATTATTGTTTCTAGTACAAAAATAATTTTCTACTATAAGATTAGTAAAATAAAAATCTTTTAGCATGAAAACATACTGAAAATTTAGTTTGAATTTTTAAAAGATTTTATTGTTTATTGTATGCACAACACGTCAAAGCTACCGTTTTTTTAAAGACACATTAGATATTAAGTCATTATTTTCAAGAAATTGAAGTAGAAACTTAGTTGTCAAGCATTCCGATTAGTATGTCATAAATACATCATATTAACATCAAATGAGAATGTATTATCGTAAATATGATTTTAAAAAAAATAAAATCAGAATCAATAACATGATATATCAAGGTGATTCGGAACGATCTTACAGAATTCAATCACATTTATTTACAATCACTGATCAATTGCGATCCATCATCGCTTAATCCTTGTGTATTGGCAGATCGCAACTATCTATGGGACTATGAGGAATTACTGTTTTTGTACGCTTTGCACATCTCTATTCACCAGAATAACTGGCAATTAATGTAAACTAAGCATATTATCTCTAAAATCACGGATTTTAACTGGTAGAGTCTTAATAGTGCTGAGAAATTTTAAGGCTTTAGGGAATACCCAAGTGACAATAAGAGGATGCGCTTCTATAACAAAATATTCCGGTTTGTTGGTATCGAATTCCAACAGAATGACATATGACTGGACATTCAAAGAAATGACGGACAGATTATGCGAGAAGGAAATGTGAAAAAAAAATTGGACCGTACAGAAGAATGGGTAAAAATTGTTGTAATTACTGAGCGAGTGACAGAGCTAAGCGGAGATAAATTCAATTAAGTTAAGTGGAAAAGTATCGTAATAATAGAAAAATATTATGATTAAGAAGTAGGAAAAATAACCGCTTATGTTTAATTAAAGAAAACAAGCGGTGTTCTCTATAATGAGAGACAGAAAACAAATCAAATGTTGCGTTGCGAACAAAAACAGTCCAGCAAAACCGCAGCACATGGCGCCGAACACGCTCTCATTCAAAACATGGCCTAGTGCTATCGGGAAAGGACGAATAAACAATAAAATGTTGAAGTGTTGTTTAGAGTAATAGCTTCGATAAAAACGATGAGTAATGAGAATAACTTCAGTGTAGGACGTGCTGATCTGTATGGGATGGTTCGTTCTCGTTGCTATGGCTAATACTGGATGACGCATTTAGTTGATTAGTAACATCTTACAAACATAAATGTATTACTATTCCTTTAAGCTATAGCTTATTTAGGTTTCCTTTCGTATAGTTCCAGTATTACTATTTCAGCACTCATAATTTTCCCACAATCTTTCTCTTATTTAGAAAAACAAGAGAGGGTAAAGTCAATATCTGACTCTTGTTAAGTCAACATGACGAATAAAGTTTAAAACTACCAAAATGAAACTAATCTCCACCTTAAATTAGCTAAAACTTACTATAAGGTAAGAAGGAATTATAATCCATTCATACGAATATCCACCGGTATGAGTTGACATAGTTTGAGTTCCATTTACCATGATCGGATTCACATGTACTTCATTAAGTTACTACCAGGATTCTACTTGTGGTGACACGTTTGATGAAGTAGACTATTCCAAGTAATCGAGTTATTTTTGCTAAAAATGTGACTCATTGCCTAATAAAACAGATAAGATTCCCAACTCAAATATTGGAGATTCTATAAGTAATACTCTCGTTGTGAGTACTAATTAAGTTTGTACACTTTTGTATACGATATCTTTTTAAATGAAGAATATAAATATCTAAAACTAGTTCCAATGAAAAAAAAAGTATTGCAGTATAAATAAGTCTAAAGAAATCTTGAGTCTTAACAATTTGTTTTAGGATGGACGACTTGAATTATATTGAAAAAAATGATTGGGAAGAACTTAAGAAAATTTGCTAGGATCTAAACTAGTAAATATCTAATGAATAACCAAACATTGAGATATATATGTAAGACAAGAAGTGTCAACCTGTTCCTGTTTGTTTGTTTTTATGTTGATAAAGATGTAATTTGTACTATAACTATAGAATACGCAACAAATAGGCCCATGCGAATCTATTTTGTAGGTTATGTTTGTATACTACAGATAAGGATATACATTTCCACAAACAATCGTAAATGAAATATCAGTGAACCTATATTAATAAAATAACTTCAATATTAAGATAATCACACTTAGCACTAGATGTTTAGGCATTCTTTTAAATTGTATTTCTCATCTAAAAATAAATAATTTATCAGACAATGTTTAATACAACGCTACTACCCATCCTTATCTATACGAATTCTGCGAAAATTATCTTAATGGTTTCCACCCACAACTAAGTCGCAATAGTTAAATCAAACGTTTCGTAGACTTAAGTGGAAAATCGAAGTTAAGAACTCAACTACCAAATTTTTAGATCGTGAATGTTTACGTATAATGACTATGCCGCCATGATATCGATTCACAGTTTTATTACTCCGAAAATGACAATCGTATAAGAAGGAATACTCAAATTCAATTACAGGGTAAAACAGAAATGTAAGAACAATTTCACAACAATATATTTTATAGTAGCATGGAAAAGGCATTTAATGTTTCCTATCATGGGCTAAACTATCTAATAACTTGTACTTTACTTTAGATAAAACTTTTCCAACTTTCTATTTTCTTTGAATCCACTTACTTAACTTATTAATTATATCAGCAATCCAAAGCAGTACGGTTATTGACAGTTCTTTCTGCATTTTAACAAACTATTACTATCCGTTTGCTCGAATTAGTGTGCCCACATTAGCTTTGAAACTACACCATGTACAATTTTACAGTAATGCAAAAAATTAGCAGTGGTTATTTGATTTTAATATTGGTCTGCATAGAAAAAATATTCAATAATTTATAGCAATACTTTTAGTAATATGATATGGGTAATAATATCAAAGTTAGATACTCTTTATTCGCGATACCTTTTTTGATACTCTACAGAGATGAGTGAATTGTGATTTTTTTATATACTTTATTATTGTTATATACTGTATTTTCGTTTTGCCAAAAAGTTTCTTATTTTAGATTGTGAATAGTGGATAAGAATAATTTACATTGAAGGTGTTGTTATAAAGTCGGATAATATCTCAAGTGTTTATTTTCCTTAGTCGAGAATGACTGGTACGGAGCGTAAAGTATTTCAGGTTACTGACTTATGTATATTTTTATATCTATACGATAAATTATATGTAACTACTTAATTTTATTTTTAGAAGTATTATCCGCCTGATTATGATCCTTCTAAAATACCACGAGCTAAAGGACGAAAGAACAGGTAATGGCTTTGGAGATATTAATTTTTTAATATTTTTCAAAGTTAGCTTTTAAACATTATTAGTAAATATCATTATCTTTTTAGGCAATTTGTACAGCGTGTAATGACACCATTTAATATGCAGTGTAATACATGTCACGAGTATATTTATAAAGGTAAAAAATTTAACATGAAGAGGGAAACTGTAGATGGAGAGACCTACCTTGGGTTGAAACTATTCCGTTTTTATTTCAAGTAAGCTCTATTTTATTTTTTACGCCTAAACGTTTTGTGATTGTGTTCAATATCTATAATGAGTTATTAGTTTCTTTGAAATAAAATTTCAGATGTCCCAATTGTCTAGCTGAAATAACGTTCAAAACTGACCTTGAGAACTGTGATTATCAAAATGTTAGTAAATCTTAATTTTAACTTTGTATTTAGTGTTTTACAGTTAAATTATCTTATTTATAAAACAATAGTGATGGATTTTAAAATCAAATTTTAATTTCAGTATTCTTTAGGAGCATGGTGCCACTCGTCTGTTTGAGGCGTTTAAACTCTATCAAGATGCTGAAAAACAAAGGGAAGCGCAAGAAGAAGAAGACAAGAAAGATCCCATGAAGATGCTTGAGAAGAGAACTATGATGAGTCGGGCAGAAATGGAAGCTATGGGTATATTATTCAACATTTGCTTGGATCGAAATATATAACGTGTTTTTAGAATTCTTATTAATACATTTCGAGTGATTTTAACATGTTCCACGTGTAAAATATATCTTCGATGCCATTAACCAGGAATATTTTATTTTGCTTGTTCTAGCCCCATATTTGTAGGAAATTTGGAAGACCTTCAAGAAATAAGTCGACAAAAAGAGGGTGTAAATGTCGATGTCTTCCTTCATGACAGTGATCCCTCTCTCTCACTAGCGGAGAAACTGAAAAGACAGGAGGAAGAGGATGAAGCTTTTATCAGGTACTTTGAAATTTCAAATTAATTATTGTCAGGGTTCAAACAATTAATATTATTGGAATCTCTACGGTAAGACCGAAGATGGAAGAATTATCAAGAGGTTGGCTGATGAAGATGAGGACATTAAGCCAAGCTGTAGTCAAACACGTGGCATAAAAGTAAGTTCAACATATTTTTTGTTTTATCAATGGTTTCCCAGTCTTCTGTTCAAAATATTTCAGAACGAAGTAGATTTGAAGCCGACAACATTAAATGAATCTATAGGAAAAACATCTAAACGAATGGTGGATCAAAAGAGTTTGTTGGCAAAGATGGTCGTAGTCAAAAGAACGAAGGTGATTAGATTCTGAACTAAAGATTTGTGGAAGTTAATTAGCGATATTTACCTATGCTGTATCACATATTTTAGGTGGAGATAAAGGAAGAAGTGCAGGATGGTGACGTGGAACCATTGAATGACCCAACGAATGCATTACCCCATGTTCCAGCTATTATCAATGAACCCACCAAGTTAGGATCTCTTACTGGACTTATTGGTTATGGTAGTGGATCCGATTCAGACTGATGTATGGTATTCATTGACTGTTATAAATTTAATTGTATACATTAATTGGTTGTAACAAGGATGAGTGTTTTTCGATAACTACTATAGTGTTGAGCTTTATTTCAATCTCACTCCACAAGGGGAAGGTCAGTCTCCCACATTCATTTTTGACCTGAACAGAAAGGAATTTGGAGCACCAATCAAGGACCTTTGTAAATGTACTTGTAGGAAATAATGCCTATGATAATCTCAGCAATTTAAGTGGCAAATTTTAAGTGAACAAAGTGACTTTTAGGAATGGATAAATCCTGTGATTGATAGTAAATTAATCAGAGAGCAGAGTCTCTGGAGGGATCTGGGATGACGCGAGAGAAGCGACGACAGTTGCGACGGGACATAAGCTTGTCTGATAGAATTCCCAACACTCCTCCTGTGTCGAATACCTTAACATATCACATCAGTCTGGTTAAAACAGTATTAAATTAAGCCCACTATACAGGATGCGCCAGAAGTTCTGATACAAAATTCAAGTGCTGTTAAATTAGCATATATTACGTAGCAATTCACTATGCCAATGAGTTGTGTTACTTTAAGCTTCC
>JAJAVP010000224.1:36037-107205 GCA_020740425.3 Heterorhabditis indica | reverse complement strand
CAGATAAATTTTCATGTCGAATACTGTCTTTATTATAAAATTTTGCAACTTGATCTCTGTATCAGAATTTCTGGCACACCCTGTATAATTTGGCAAGGGTATTAATTACATAAACTAAACTAACAAGAGCGTTTGAAAATGAACTATTTAGATTCAGGATCTTTAGAATTTGTTATTCACGCTAGAGATTTTATAGATAAGTCAAGAAAATTAAACCTACTTGGGTGATGACGTCTTGAGCTTCATCCTGGCTCTTATTCATAAGATTCAACTGAGCTTTCAGAAGTCTTAATGTTATGGTTTCTTTTGAAAGAGTAGCTTTTTATTGTTATATATTTATTATATACCTTAAATTCCAAGTAAAGTTTTCCGCTGCTCGGGTTGCTTTTTGCCCCTTTAGTCCACTTTCCTGACATAATTGTGTCAGCTCATCATGGCTATCCGATATTAAGCGAATTGAATCTTCGATCTTAATTTGCATATAGTTACTCTATAGTTTTATCATCTTAAAATCTTACGAAGGTGTATACCGTAGGTTATGAAAGCTTTTCTCTTAACTGTCTAGTTTTTATTATGTAACAATTCAAAATAACGTTTCATTCTCGTCATTAGCTCACCTTGGCTAATAAGTTGTCAGCTTGCACCAAGGTTGTGATGCAGTGCCCAATAAGTGTCTTTAGTTTATGAAAAGTACGTTGTAATTGATCGGGAAGTTGACCAGTTACAACAATTACAGGAAACTAAAATGATAAAAATAAAATATTTGAAGAATCGAAAAACAAACCCATATACAAAAAAGACTAAAGATTACTACTGACAAGGACTCACTTTATTTTCATCACATTCTATTATGAATGATGGGACAGTCTCTTGGCCGTAGTCCGATCCAACAGATGGTGATGATGGAGGGGTTGCTACATTGGTTTGAACTCATATCAAAATTACTTCCTTCAATAATAAATAGAATTACAAAGGGCTCACAGTTTACAGCTAGCGTGATCATACGAGAATGAATAAGCCGGATTCCTTGCCTTATGGTCCCCGCTGGTCCAAGTCCACACTCTTCTTGCCAGTCGATCTAGATAAATCACAACAATGCATACAAAAATTTAAAAAAAAAACAAAAAAACGTAACTATACTTACCATTGCAGCTTCTAACTTATTCCTCATGGCGATTGATTCTGCGAGTGGTGTCACAGCACTTTTGAATTGGTCATCTACAGCTTTTATACCAACGAGCTTCATGCCAGTATTAATACGTGCAGCTTTCCTCTTCACTGACATACCCCGTTTCTTTGCTTTCTGAAAATCGACACAAATTAGGGACACCACCTATTATGTAGAAATAATTATATCAGAACTATAGCAATTTGTAGAAACAACTGGTTTAAATATCATTACAAACGATTGAAGAACCAAACGTTGAAATTCAGAAGAATTTAAAGAAGAAAGAAGGGAGCAATTATGAAAATAATGCGAATACGACATTGAATTAAAAAGGAGCAGTGAGATAAATCATACCCCTCCACCACGCCGATTTGTAATTGCGATATGCACAAATAGTGTTGCATTGTTTAAGGGATCCCCTTCATTGTTAAGTAAAGAGATATGGCGAAATCCTGAATATGTAGATGATAAGTTGATAATAGCTGTCATTTCATAAATGTAGTTTTAATTCTATAAACCATAGTTCAAAATGCTCATACTTTGTTAGTCATGTTTAATCTATTCTCACTCCATGTTTTTATATTTATTATATTCCTACTAACAAATTAACCTGGTTGTAAGCACTCAAAGGGAATGGTGAATTGTCCAATGAAGTCATCCCCTATGAAATCGTCATCAAGAACAAGGAAACGAACGAGCGCTAACTCAGGAACCGAAACTTGAAATTGAAACGACTCATCAAACGATGGATTGTGGCCTAAAGGATTTTCTCTGAATTTTCTTTTAATATAAATTATTTTACTGTCTCACAACATACTATCATTTCGTACTGTTTTAGTCCTTTCTTCCGCACAATCTCCTGGAACTCCAAATACTTCTACCACCACAAAAGGATCCGCTGAGTCGCCCTACAGTTATCCCGTTTAATTACTTAATAGCTATATATACGGATATATAAATATATGGTATATATCCCTCCATATATAAGACTATAAAATTAACGTGCTAAGATACAATGCTATTTGCAGTAATAGTACGAAAGTAACTTTAGCAATCAGCTGAAATAGTTTACCTTAGCATTAGAACCTCGAGGTCGTGGAAGTTGTTGACCAGAAAGAATTCGAAGGTGTAGAATCTAAAACGTTGAACATGACAAAAAGAAATAGATTTGTGGATTTAAAAAGCGACTAACCTGTGGAACGGCCGGTATTTTATCCCCTGGAACAAAGAATTCATCTTTCATGACCAATGGTTTTAGCACAAAACCACATCCACCATTTTCAGAAAAACGACCTTCCTGCAAGATCATCAATTTGACATATTTTTACTAAGTTTGTATGTCTAATGCTAACCACTTAAATATTTTTTACCTGAAGATCCATCATTAGTCCTGGTGTCTGATAGTTAAGAGCAACCATTTGGACACCGTTATTCCAAAATTCCTGTGGATTAAGGTTTGAGGAGTCTAGACGTGAAGGATTAGGCCCAACTCTTAAAAAAATAGAAACGAAAACTAAAGTCCAAAGAGAATTTAAAACAAACATTCATCATAAAATGATAGTAATACCTGATTGCATAGTCTCTGGTTGCTTGTCCAAATTCAGGCGCGTAAATATGCATCAACCGAAGGCAGGTAGACTCGTTGAGAGTGGGAATATGTTGACGTGGAGACACTAAAACCGGACAGCGATAGTTCTGCTATTCATTTAATTATATTTATTATAGAACTTACTCGTGGATGAGTTTGGAGCAGTAGACATTAGATCGTAAAGTGTCTTAATTTGCAGAAACGGAGGCACAAGATCTGATAGCTCTTTGCACAGTCGGATCCTGCGTAGAGAAAAATTCTATTAAATTTTAAGAAAACGAACTAGGGTTATTGTTATCACCAACACATGAAACTAAAAACAGAAAATCCTGAAATGCACCATACCTTCGCCCTTTCCTTCTCGAGGTATTTGGTACCCCATCATCATCTTCAGTAACGTCACCACTGTCTTCACAAGGCATAAATTTCTTTCCCTATACTTTAGCAAATCTTTTAACTAGCAATAATAGTTCAAGTTTAAGAAATTCAATAGGATAATTACTTGAAATAGACTATTTCTATTCAAATAACTGGTATTTAAACATAGAACATCACTAGCCATAATAAGTATGCGCATTTGAAAGTCCCATGGAGAAGCGTGATTCTTTTCGTTATTCCAATCAGTGGGGTCTGCGGTTGGAAGGTACAGCTTAAAAACGTAATTATTTTCAAATGTTTTCTGTAATACCTATCTTCCTTTATCTTTCTTATTTCCTTTTTAAAAACCTTGTATCTCCCACCTTAGTTCCTAGGTGAGTTAAAATAAGTTTTGCTGCGACTTTTTGCCAATCAAAATTACAATGTACAGAAAGTCGAAGAATTAGGGGATATCTATAAATAATTATTGATCCTTGTTATAATTGTTATTAGTTATGAAAGTACAAAATGCGGATGGGATTCATAAACAGACACAAGAAAGGAGCTTAAGCATAAGAGGCAAAACAATACTAAGATTGAAATATTAGTTTAAAAAACAATCACAGACCTAGTCCTTTCAAAAGCAGTTTCTCTGATTACTTTGAGTGCTGCAGAAAGAGGAACTTTGCTGGTAGCAAGAGGGCCATTTTGTATCATTGGTTCTATTTCTCCGTTTTGTTCACTCGGGTTCCATAAGTCAACTATAACATTGTATATATATGTAAGTAAATATTAATGCATAGTGATTCATTTATTATATATCAAATGAAATGACTATAGTTGCAATATTAATATTTAAAATAACTCATTTTGTTTTAAATTATATTAAACTGACTTTCTATAAGACGACAGTTCCTTTTTAATGCACTGGCAAATCCATCAGGACTAGCTGGACCGTGTTGATCTTCAACCAAAAACGTTTTTTGTGAGGTGGCTATGAAGTAGCGACAAAGAGGCTAAAATAATTTTAAGCATATATAAAACATGAAGTATGATAAGTAAAAAAAAATATAAAAATCAAAATAGTGAAAAAGTGGTAAATAAGGACCTGTTTCATATCCATCCATACTTTTGAATGTGCTGGGTCAAAAACTGCGCAATCATGTGAAAGGAGATAGTCAGTGAAACCTGCGTAAAAGTTGATTAGAGGAATAGAAAAGTACTAGTTTATCAGTTTCAAATAAAATCAATGTATTTAAATGTAAATACTATTATAATAAAGAATAAGTGAGTGAACCAATTAAATACAATATACAACTAACAAGGAACTCAGTTAAAAATGAAAATCCAGCATTCAGTAACAATAATAAGAATACAATGAATACACGTAAAAGGTTTTACTGGTAGTCACTACGAACCAAACATCTAACTAGTCTTCATTCAAATAGTGTTCAAAACAGAAATACTAAAAATTCAACCGCTTCAACAACAAAACACTTAAAAGCGCACATCATAATTTATTCTAACTGTTGAAACTAGTTATATTCATCCTAATTATAAGCATTAGACTGGTAGTTGTTATCTAATATTTAATAAACTCACCATCAACAGTCATGAAATTGTTCTCTTTGGCTTCAGGAGCTGGTTCATGCTGCTCAATGAGATTTTCGCAAAATTCGGTTGTCACTCCAACCATCTGTGAAGCAAGCCTTATCGACTTAGTTTAAAATGTTTAAATGGATTAATGCTGTATTTTATAGTTAACAATAGAATTTGGCTAACTCCTTGTTCTGTTTCAAGAAATAGTCGTAAATCTTGGCAGCTGAGGTAGTCTTTATTGGCGTAACGGACCATTAGAAAGTAGACTTCTGGGCGAGTAGCTATTTCCTATAAAAAAAGAAAACGTAAACGAATAGTAATAGAAATTCCTTTTCATCGTTTCTATGATTTAGTCTATAGCCTGTTATTTATTTCATTGGAACTGTTCCCAAGAGCCATCTTAAAGTAAAACATTAGCATTATTAGATTGACATATGACGTCAAAGGAAACTAGTATTTTACTCACATCTAGGTTTCCAACTTATTAAGAAAAAAATGGAAAAAACCATCAAGCTAGTTGCTCTTATTTATGTATTCCTTTCATTTTTAATCTAACTAATCTTCTTGATAATAAATTAACCTTATATAATTCAACAAATTCTGCCTTGTATATCTTTCCTCGTTCATCATTTCCAAGAGAACATCCAGCTTCCTAAATACAAACCCAATAGTACACATGAAACAAATATGTAATCCTAAATGTTGCATAGTAAGCTATATAAGGTTGCATATATACGCCAGTACCTTGACTTTATTCTTGATCCTACTGGATGATAACCTCCCATTTATTTGCTTTATTAATCTGATGGTACTCTTCTCATCAAGGAACCCTTGATTGCCACTATCCGCTTCGTCAAATACTGATTCCAACCACCTAATTAGTTTTCAAATAATAAACATTTGCAATGTAAAACACTCATTGTTCTAAGAGAAACCAACCGTTCTCGTAATGTGGCCCACATAGAACTTGATGGCTTGCAGTTATCTAAATATGATTCTTTATGCAAAGAGAATTTTAGCTCTATTACTTTCTTTATTGGCATCACTCTCGTACATTTATTGGACGTAAGTGCCATAAGTCCCGTCACCCATATGTTGGCATCATCTCCACTAGTAGCTACGATATCGAGGGTCTCATAATCCTCACCGTATATAATTGAAAACAAACATTCATCCTGCAATAATGTCATCTTTAGTATTTATAGCTGTCTTTCGTTCTTTTAGCCTGTTTACCTGTAAATCATTAAGTGTGCTATCGTTTAGTCGCAATTGCTCGGTGTTCTTTCCAAGCCGAATCTCACGAATATCGTCTATTGGTACTAAAAATATTAAATTAAATTTTTGAATCATAATTACACATGATTTTCCAAAAACAAGCTTGATCATCTTTATATTCTCAGTTTGACGTTTTTTCGATTATTGACTACAAAAACTAAATCAAAACTAATAATTGATCTTCATCCAAGAGCGCAAAGAACGGAATTGTGAATTTTTCTTTACTCGTCTAATCCTGCCGTAAAAAATCAATTTATGTTATCATAGACTCACGTACCCTTTAGCTTCCAATTCTAGTCCCATCTTAATTGCTTCAATTTCTTTAAAACACAGTTCGCCCAAACTTTAACTTTTCCTGATAAATCGCAGCTTCATGCGGACTTCAAATCAGTTCTCGCACTTTTATAATTGTTAAAAATTATGGCAAATTACACCTAACCATTTACACTACTGAGGAAACATGACAAAAAATTGAACATCAACAATAACAATCAAATCACCTTTAAAGAATTCAACCTTAAAATAGTGAAAAACTCCTCACTTCTTGCTTTGTGTGGCTTTTTGTTAGTGGGCGTCCACCGTATATGAGACAGGTCTGCATCCAAACTGAAGCATAGGTATGATAAGAGAAAATTATAGCGGGAAGGCATTACGAGAACTATACCTGAAATATCGCCGAAACTGCCTGCTAGTTCCACGCAACTTGATGAACTCGCTACCAGTCTGCATATAGTGCCAGCAGTCACTAACTAAATACAAATAATATTAAAATCTGATGGTGCAATATCCACGAAAAACGATACATTTATAAAGCCAACCGTTGGATATTCGTTTATCGTTGTTGCGAGATGAAAATGAAACGGTTTTTCGTCCAGGGGACTTAGCACGTCCACCGTGCTTGATTAACGAAGAGCGCAGCGTTTTTCTAAACGAAATGAATACTATTTTTAAGAAAACTAAAATCTAATCTTAAAATATGCAACCCTTTTACTAGTTGCATCATATACAAACAAATTTCTACACCAACAAATCCAATAAGTAAAAAGGATGGAAAAGAATTTATGAGATCAATATCTCACAATTTGATTTGAAGAAGAAGCGAGATATTTGACAACACGAGGTGAAAACTTGAAACGAGGCATCCAACTGCCGATTTCGGAAGAACATATGGTTAGCTGCACTTTTCGTTTAAACAAAAAGAAGTTTACTCGGTGAGACCAAGAGGACCCGAAAGGCGGAATATTGGAATCGATTTGTTGTTTCTTATGCCTGCCATCTCTAGATATTTGGTAAATCTTTGATTCATTTACTGAACGCGTGATATTTTCACCCGGGTCAAGCGATTCTGGCAACAAAAAATACTAGAAGCGCATTCAATTCTTTGCCATTTTAGCTGAGCGCATGAAAGCAAACATGCTCTATTGCCTTTGTTACGAGTCGTAATCGGTAGACGATAAATAAAAATAAGTAAATTTGGAATTGTGAGGATTTATCACTGAAGAAACACTATGTACAAGGTAAACTTTAAATTATTGTTTCTGAATAAAGCTGCTCGGAATCGCTGCGAGTCTTCCGCCCTCACAGTATTGCTCGTTCATATTTCATAAACACATCTATTTATCAACGTGCGGCTTCTATGGCAGGGTACCAAATAGTATTTGCGAACTAAACTCCGATCATCCATATATCGTATTAATGTGAAGGTGGAAATCGGACAGAATTCAAGGATATTAGAAACTCTCGGAAACTCGCAATTACTTTACGTGTTATTCAGTCTAACCAAGTCTTCGATGGAATGCTAATGTTTGTAACCAACCATAAAAGGGAGGAAGCTATATGTTATACACAATCATGGCGATGAATGTTCAGATTTAGTATATTTGTGTACTATATCAACTTACTAAGTTGTATCTTAAACCCATTAGATATACATGAAATTAAGAACATCTTCAACAGGCCAAAGGTCGTCTGAATCATAAGTCTGCTTTTCGAATCTCGCGGGAGATGTCTCATCTAATCAGCGACGCCATGGATTTCTCCGTCTCCACTAAAAGTTGCGCAATTTGAATCACTGCTTATGGTAAATGCAAAATAAGAAGTGGAGAAAGGAGAAAGATAGGAGTTAAAAATAAATATCTATATAATTAATGAGGGCTAAACGGAAATAATGTATTGCAAAGAAATTTAAAATTATTATACTGTTTAAGTGTTCTAACATCTAAAAGACAGCAAATGACCATAAAGAAAAAAACAAGTGTATAATAAGTGATTAGATAATGACAATGTCATAAGAATTTTATATTTTATGTCGTACATGGAATTATTTAAATAACATTTTCTCCGTGGTTTTTTCATTGGGCATCTATTCGAAAAGGAACTTTCAGTTGCAGTTAAAAAGGTAAGTTGAGGATTCAGCATGATAAGCGATTAGATTTCCTTACATGTCTAAAACAAGTTTAATTCAAGTGACTCCACCCTTCCTTCACACATTGCATTCTACCAGTCAATCTCTCTTCCCACTCCTAGGGGACACTTTGTAAACAGCACCATGAAAACAAGAAATAGCTCAAAAAGCGAATGAAATCTTAGAGTAAAATTCTGGAATCGGGAATCTTAAAAACAAAATATTCTTTAGTGTTTTAATTGTGACAGACATCCAAATTGACGTTCATCTTTGCTGACCAATGTTCGCTTGAACTATATCAAAGGACTCCTGACAACGCGAAAAATAGTCTAGTGAAATCGTTGCAAATCCCCCTAAAACATAATGCACACGCTATTCCAAATTCACTGAGACATTTTCCATAGTATAAACAAAAAATAAAATAAATAAGGATTAAATTGTAAGTGAAGAAGGGACTTACGGCAACAATTTATAAGAAATCTTGTTAAGTTAGGAAAAAAAACAGGTAAATAGAGGAAAAAGGGTCAAAATATGCAGAAATAGATTTCTTGGAGTGGATAGCACATGCTCACCTAGTAGAAAGCATGGCTCAGGAAGGCGCGAATGTGTCTTCGTGGCGATAATGTCTCTCGATTGGCTTCATTGCGATAGCATTACCCCTCCCATCCTGCCTTCCTAATATTAGACTGCCAAAAAAGAATGCCGCAGCTTGCAGAGACCATTGAAGAACCAAAAGTTCATTGAACTTAACCAGCCTATCCATCAGTTTAGTCTGCTCATTAGAACACTCTTATACGTATTAAACATAATTCCATACATATTCCCATCCTCCCATTTTCTTAATTTCTTTTCCAGCTTTATAAAATATATAGTATAATATTATTTACCCAACTAACTGTCAAATTATGGAGAAATACAATTATAACTAAACTTCCAGGAAATATAAATATTCAGGGCTAACCGGTTAGCAAAAGGAACATCGAGATTTGTACGCGATGATGGAGAAGGCGACTCATCGCTATCCTCGGTAGTCATTAGGTGCAGAAGAATAACCTTAAAAGTACACAGTAGATTAAAGGATAATATGAATATTACTGACCATTTAAAAGCTAGAGATAAATACGACTCATATAATCAATTTTACATGTTTAAAGTCGTTGCTAAAATGGGAAAAAAACTGGCGTGAATATAAGCCACCCATCGAGAAACAACACTCAATACGGCCTAATCACTTCCAAGACAATGAAAAAACAAAAACATGGGAAAATGCAAGATTAGGAGGCGAAAGAAGCAAGGAAAGGAGAATATAAACAGCTTGTACTAGAAATTTCGAAAAAAGATTGTTAAAAATAAGAATAGAAATGGTATAGTACGAGAGATAATGAAAGTGGTTGGGAAGGAAATATAGAGAATGAGTGAGAAAGAAAGAGAAAAGTACGGTAAGCAGACGCTCATTCTGCTTCGTTGTGTTTTGTTTCGGCAGAAGCTGCCTTCAACAATAGGTCCAATTTGACAGCGGCTGCATCCGCCGAAACGAAAACAAATCTGCGGAAGCACAGGACCAGTAACACAGGAAGAAGTGACACCTAGAGACTACATGATACAGAGAGACATTGATGATTACAAGGTTTGTTGCAATGTAACTTATTTAAAGCTACAATCTAGAGCGACCTACTGGTATTTATCTGCAAGGTATTTTATAAATAATAAAATATAATATGATAGAAACAATTCAATACTAATTAAAAGAACTGCAACTGACCAAATCAACTTACGAAATTTGTTTTCATGATTCAATTTTTAGCAAAAGACTGTATACTAGAATGCGATTATGGAAATTTTGGCAGCGCAATGTCGGAATTAGCGAATAATATGAGGTTTTCTCAATTTTCTCTCATATCTATTTTCTTTTCGCCATTCCCATAATTTTTCCTATTTTATCGTTTTCTGAATATTTAATCTCTTTTTATTTTTTTCCACATACATTTCTAATTTTACGTATGTTTTCCGTTTTGCATATTGAAAAACTTCTCAAAAATATCAATTTATTCCGAGAAATAATAAATTTTCTTGGGGATAACATCATATATATTTGTCCTTTGAATTATAAGCTATTTTTAGAAGTTTCTGATTCGCGATATCACAGTCATTTGATAACCATAGGAATTCAACGGTGGCTTATTACTTTTCATGTGTGGTCAACGGTGTGGAGAAAAGATGAGTGCATGGTGAACAGTCCAAAAGATGGAGAGACATAGAGAGATCAGAATTAAAAGTGACGAAAAGAGTGGACGAAAACGTGATAAACTTATGAAAATATAGGCTTTATTATGAGCATGTTTATGTGTTTGCACTTGTTAAATGAACGCCTCATCATCAGAAGCAAGATACGTAGTAGTGGCTTTTTCGTCCTTTTGTTTATTCCGAGAAATCGTTGAGAAATCTTAGTGAAGTCAGCAATTCTCAAGATAATGATATGCACATAATGGTCGAATGCTGGTAATTAGAGGAGCAGAAGAACAGGAAGGGAAACCAATTGATTGATTGACAAACAAAGTTATTGGAAGTTTCCCATTACATACATTCTATACATTGCATCTTAGTATAATTCTATCTTAATCTCATATTAAATATTCTATTAGTTTTGCAGTAAGTGGCGAGTACAAGATCTAATGGAAAATTGTCAATGGTCACCGCAAAGACTTTACAAAAGAATAAAGGAAGAAAATGATAGTGAAAGCTAAACCAATAGTTGCTGATTTTTATTATACAATAATTCTTTTTTAGTATTCTTATTCACAGCTACTTACTCTCATTAATTTTCTATCTCGTTTTCTATTATCGTTGGTATCACTTTAGTATCAGCTATTCTAGTCAATATGCAAAATGTTCCTATCTGATTTCGCATTTTTCTACGTTTCCACCTACTCCTCAGGGTCTTAACAAGAACCCTTCAAGCTGGTAAGTGCTTACGAGAGCACATTCCAAGTGTGCTCCCGTCATAATCGATTAACTTCAAGATTTATACGGATTGATAGGATTATCCTCAGATTTTCCCAGAACTAAGCCTTATCTTGAGGATAGAAATAATGAAAGTTCCAAATTGTATCTTATACATTTATAACAATGAAGGATAAAGCTTACGTAAATAATCACTGAATTTAAAATCAAGTTCACACTATTGCCTGTTAATGCTTATAAAAGCTGTATGTAATTAAAGGTATTATATAAGACTCAGATGATATATTTTATGTATCTTTGGTAAATCTCGAAATTCCCCACCACCAACAAAGGAAAAATATACATGAAAATAAATAATATGTCCATAATTAGTATAATAAAATGAAAATATCTTAAAAAAGGACTCATGAGCCAGTTGGAAGATGCCCGGATCTGGGCGGAGCCAGTAATCGAAAGCTGATGACATGGACGAGTGAGAGAAAATAAGAAGAGAAGAAGACATGTTTAGGAAAGATGAGAGATGAAAACGAACAGAGATATAATGATTGTAAACGTGTGATAAGCTTAGTAAAATAGTGACGAGAAGGTATGTTGTCAGATTTATCGGAAAGAAAACGCCTATAAAAGAACTGGAAATAGTTGGAAAAATATTTTCCAGCATTGCTTTATCATGTTAACACTTAAGATAACATTGGAAGCGCGAATGACTCACGGTCAGCCGATCATGAAATTGACGCGGCATCCATTCCGATCGTTGTATTTGCAAGGTTCGCACTATATTTTTTGTAACTTCTATTAATAATGGGACGATGCTTCACTTGTCCTTCCTAAAAATAAAATGCTATAACAATTTCTTTTGATTTTCATCTAAGCTTCGTCAGTGATTGTTGAATAAACACTATTTGTTGATCAAAGTCATCTCTATATATATTCCACAGAACATAGAAAATGGAATAAGAGCCCACTCAGATCTGATTTAGATCTTAATAATGTGGAAATACGAAAATACCCAAAGCGTTTATAACATTGAGATTTTTGATCGACAGCTTAGCATTTGAATTACTCTGTCACTACGTTGAATATTTTAACATGGCTACATACTTCTCTTTGAGCCTACGATATAGGTACATAGATCCTCACTTGATTATTTAAAAATTAGTAATTGCGAATCTGCTTAATTCAATCTCGGGCGCTGCTTTACCTTAGTTTTTCCTGAACCATTTTTGTCAAACTATATTCGTTCTAGTGACATTCCCGCATAGTACTTCGATTATCAAGTAGTTATAACTGTTCATGTTATTCTCTATCTTTTTGTATTTATTCCCACTGTAATCTATCCACTTTTCGTTTACCTTTTCTATATCATTTTGAACTAGAAATGAGTGCGTTTTTTTACAAAACCTAAGCGCGTCACTTTTTGAGTATAAACATATTTTGCGACTCGCACAAACAGTAGATAAAGGCATACCCATGTTAATTTCATCACCATTTTATTTTGTACTTCCTAGGCTTTACTTCATCTGTTCTCACAGCAAACTCCTTTCGATCAATATTTACTATCACATGCCTATTAATCATTCCTCGATCCCTTCGTAAACGATTCACCAAACTCAGTCTTTCCCATCATCCGCCTCCTAACCAGCGCACACCAAATTTGCACTTTATAGTTTGATTTGCAGATCAAATGGCTAAGTGGGTGCGTACAAGAGCAATCTAATGGCTACCTAGTTGAAGTCACTACATGAAGACTTTAGTACAGTTGCTTCTCTTCGGTTTTTAAAATCTTATTATTTGTATAACAATCATTGGGCTTAATTCTAGTGATTAGTGTCTTATTTTAATATTTTACATCTTTCCATAGGTAAATAGCTAATTTATTACAACTAATATTGCCAATCTGAACAACATTGAGCGATAAGTAATGTATGCATCATAGGTCGAATACATTAAGTTCAATTTTTAGTGCTTCTTAGAGAGAGATTTATCACTGAGTTATCACATATATGAACAATGTGATTTTATTACATTTATCGACGTTAGGTGTTCTTTATTTATTTTAACTTATGTCGCATTGCCCTCTGCTCCTCTTCCGTAATTTATTACTCCTTTAATAACTTATTTAGAAATCTTACTATAAGTTACTATAGTTATCCAAGCTTAAAAACTCCAAAGTTTTATATATAGTTTATCTTTATTAAGTAAAATTTCTACTATTGCAGTATTTGTAGCTTTTTAATGTTCTTTTTGAGATTTGATTAAGGAAATATGCATATTCGTAATTTGAGTAGTAAGGTCTGAAATTATTAAGGTTTATATTACATCTTTTAATCTCTAAAATAATACCAACATTTCAAAATATGAAATATGAAAAGACGGTCTATATGTTTTTTTTAGCAACTTATGAGAGATTTTATACAAGAATAGTTAATAGTCTTCTGATTTATAAACAGGACTCAAACACATTAATATCATATTTCATCGGTATTTGTCCACATTATTCAAACATGTAAATTAATATTAAACTATAAATAACTGTCATTACCTTTGTAATATATTTTATGACCATTAAACTGTTACTGTTATCATTTGAGTGTCAGAGGACAACTGAGATGACTACTTTGCTGAATTCAATGCTCATCACCGTGCAAGACACCCTTAGCCCGCTTACTAATCTTATGTATGACAAAAAATATCCAATTGTCGACAAAATATTAAGCGTAGTGGAGCAGAAGACTAGCATTAAAAGAGAAAAGGTAATTGTATATCCTACCTATTACATCCATTCTTGTAATTAATTCTTCAGCTTGCTTATGGAACTGTAATCTTCTTATCTGTTTATTTCATCATCGGATCGCTTGCTCAAATAATATCTAACGTTGTTGGTTTCGTCTATCCTGCTTGGTGTTCCATTAAGGTAACTTTATTGATCACTAACTTGTAACTGTTAATTATCTGTTCTACGACGAAATTAACAGTAGATTTATGATGGCTATTAGATATTTTTACGAAATTTGGATCCCATATTGGCCACTAATCAGTCAATTTTTTACCGGCCGTGCGCTCACAAACTAAGGAAGATGACATGCAGTGGTTGATCTACTGGATCGTATTCTCGGCTTTTTCTATCATCGACTTTTCTATGTTCTCTGCTCTCCCATTCTACTGGCTTATTAAGGTGTTGTTCAATGTCACACTCATTTGCTTCCTATTCCTTCAGTTAGTATTTACATTTTATTTGCATGGTGCTTCAGGTGTCATTCTTGATGTATCTATATCTGCCAACATTCAAAGGAGCCACTGCCATTTATGAAATATACATAGAACCAGCTTGTGCCATGCTTGAGAACTACTTCAGCTCTGATCTAAGAGAGATCAATAAACAAAGAAAAGATTAGGCCCGATCATGGAAAATCGATTGCTCTTACTGATTTATTATAATGTAATGACGCTACCGTTTATATGTAAAATTATCGCTTGCAACATAGTGTTGATGTCTATTTTTATCCTTTTCAAACTGATACTTGATTGTTCTCCAGAAAGTAATAAATTATTTATTTGCGAGCATAAACAGTTCCTAAAAATCCAAGAAAAAGCGAAGTGAGTTGAAATAAAGGAAGATTTTGCAAGTAAATCTACTATTTTTTATAAATGAAGGTTCATAATAACTGAAATAGTGTTATGTGAATGGAGAATTTCCCTCGCAGGCACAACATAAATGGAAGAGTCTCAGAGAAGTGTGCTGAGGAGACCACAGGCACCGCTGCAAATCGATGAAGAGAGACTATGGAGAATGAGGAGAGAGGAGAATAAGAAAGCAGTTTAAACATTGTGTGAAAGGCGGAGAATGCAGAAGTGACTATCAAGCATACGGAGCGAGAGAGTATAGTGCGCACAGATGGCACAGAAGGCGGTCGCCCCGGGGGAGTAGTGTTTCGTCGTCCCAACCCGCTCCGCTCTCGTTCCTTCGCCTCTCTGGCTCTCCATCCGACAGAGATCAAGAGGCGTAGACCGTTACCGTATACTTCAAGAAGAAGCGGAGATTGAGGTTGGTCTCATCACATCAGAAGTGGATTTACTTTATTAGCGTTAGCTATCGAGTATTACAAGATTTATTAAATGCGCACGCCACTTTACCTTTGAGCGATAAATTAACTGTTGTGTAGCAAATCATCTTTTATTAATTTCATACTACAGATAGCAATATTATTTCTCTGTACTGTATTATAAATATAAAGTGACGGAATTCGAGCAAAATATGTCGATAAATTTTGCATCACTAGTTTATATGCATCGACATTTCCGCAGGATCTAAGTAATCCTAAAACAGTTCTCATCATCAGAACACCAGTGATATGCTTAGCAATTGGAAAGTTCTGTCAAACAAAATAAAGTTGATCTTTGCACCACTTGCTAAAATAACTATCTTAATTGAAAATAATTCTATTAAAACAGCTTAAGTTAGCTTAAATAGACCTTCACAGTTATGTATACTGCGATAATAACAATACAGTTTGTATATAATCAGTTCTACTGCTTTCATTTCTCCTGTCTCTCCTTGGAATCCGCAATCCCTAACTTTCACCACCTGCCCAACTGCTCTCTCGATCAATATGATGACGCGCTTATCTGTTGTCGTGATCTCTCTGTGATGTATACACTCTCTCAACGGTTTGTTTGCGCGTCTCTTGTGTGTTGGCGCTATCTGAGATCCCACTATTCTTTACACTCTCCTCAGTTGGCGCACTTCTGGTCTTGGGCGTCAGCCCGCGTCCTCCATGTTTTAAATGTTGCTGACCTTCAGTTTTTTCCCGTCTTACATTCTCGCGTCTCTTGGTTTTCCATCATGTAGCTGCATGCGGAAACTCTTTAAGTGGAAGCGAGTTCTTGATTTGATTTTTATTGATGGGTACAGCTCTTATGCCTTTAATTACTTTATTGTTGACTGATCGGTGAACTGTAAAAAACGTTATCTAAACGATGCGCGTTGCTATCATATTCATAAATTATTTTCCTTTATTATATTGCTGAGATCGCATTTTTGATAATGAAAATTCCCTTTTTATAAATTAATGAAGGAATTGTGGGTAGGCTTAGAAATAAAACAAATAGTACTTTAAGAAAAAGTGATATCTCAAATAAAAGAACTGAATGCAATGTTTTTAACCTAAAAGAACTAGTAAAGTGCTGGTTTAAGGACAATTTTAAATCTGCTGAAGTATATGCTTCAATTGCGAGAAGCATATCCAATAGTTAAGATATTTATGGTTCAGTGAGAAGTGTAAAAATCAAATAAGCTAGATATGGTATACTTCTTGAACGAGATGTCATTAGTTCTGTATCTTCCGTTTAATATCTTCCTACTTAATAATAATAACGATTAAGTATGTACCTACAGTAGCTTTGGTAAGTTTCTTTTGTTTCTTCTTTTTAACTATTAATGGTAGTATCAACTAGGATGTGCAGCTATATTGCTAATAAAGTAATATAGCTTGGACTAAATGTTATTATGGATAATAAGTAGTTTTTCTATTTCTTACCTTTTACCTAAATATTAGGTAACTACAAAGCGGATTTTTTGATTTATATAGTTATTTGCTGTATTTCTAATCATTTGGACCTCTAATTTGGCACCTTATTTGTAATGTTACTACTTCAGAATGAATCAAAACTTGACATACACAACATATACCTCGGATCCGCGTGGTGGTGCTCCCCAAGGACAACAGGTAGAATATAAACACTCTCATATTTCTACCTATTATTTTCATATGCAATTTGCATATCTTTAGGGAATGTCGTTCCATCCGTCATCATACCAATCTTCTACATATACGACTTCATCTACTGCGCCATTTCATTCTTCCAGCTCAGCAGCATTCATTCCCAATAATACTATCACTGTGAGTGCTGTCTATAGGTAGCTAATATGAGTAAACCGGAAAGTACGAACATTTCAGCTTCAGCAACAGTCACAAGGACGTCAGCCTTCCCAACCAACTATAAATACCATGAGATTGGCCCCAGTAGACAATGATGAGAAACGTATTTCACAGTTGTTAGATACATACTTCATTGAACAGCCTGCACCGTCAACATCGGCAACATGGAGTGGAACTCATCCCCAGACTGTTCAAGCGAGTTTCTATGGAGTTAAATTATTTCTCACATTTACTGAAATTATGTGATTGGTAGGTAAAATATCTATTATGTTTAGGTTCAATCAAGCCAACCCCTACCGGGAGTTCAGTCTGTGCAGGTATTGCTTGTATATGCGCAACAAATTTTATTATTTATATTCTTTATGCTAAGTGTCTTAATTTATAGGTTTCCCAATTGCCTCCGCAGATCTCATACCAGGGCGGAACTCTTGTTACAACGGGTATGAAAGGTGTAAATGTTAATATGAAGGTGTCAGTTTCGCCAGACAAAGCAGAGAAGGAGCGTATCAAGAAGGCAAGACAAGCTGAAGCGGCTAGAATGAGGTATTTCTATGTGTTAATCGTTTTTGGATCTTCCTTAGATGTGGATATGTTTAGATATCACCGGTTAACTCCCGATGAGAAGCGAGAATTGAATCTAAAAAGAACATTGGCACAAAAAAGAAAGAGACAACGAGAGAAGGAGCTAGAGGAATTGGAGTCTATCCTAAGAGAAACTAATGATATCCAGGTTTGACTTGGTTATAACTTATTACTATTATTCTGGGATAAACGTTGTTTTAATATACCGTATGTCCAGGAAGATCCTGACATAACGGAACAACTACGAGAGAAACGAATGAGGGCGAAGTGGGCAGAAGCGGCACGTCAGCGCTATGCAAGGATGACCCCAGAGGAGAGGCGAGCACATAACAACAGGAGAAGAATGCGACAGATGCAGAATGCCCTAGCTGCTGTCAAGGTACGCAGCAGTGACTGAGTCATTACCAGTTTCTGTATGCTGACTATCGGAATGTAAGTTTGGTTGCGTCATTGGTCGGAACCTGGACCAAGCGTGAATTCTTTTAGGGAAGCTCAGATTATTCTGGGTTCCAGGCGGCTGGTGGGACTGGCGATCCTATAAAGGACGAGGAAGCTGTCAGGGCTCACATCAAAGCACAGAACGCGAAGAAAGCAGAGGCCGCTCGACAACGGTAATTGAAGGAAACTGGAGCTTAAAATCTCATAAATTCCAGATCATTGTTTTCCTGACTTCTCAAATTATTAATCGGCAGATACCATCGGATGTCAGAAGAAGAGAAGAGAATGTACAATCAACGTAGAACAGAAGCATTTCGAAGACGACGTATGGAAGAAGAAATGTTATTAGCTATGCCAATTGGAAGAATTAATGGTGAAGCACTAGATAGGGCACAACAGATCGTCGTTAGAAATGCTAAGAGGGCTGAGGCAGCTCGTCTACGTTACCAGAGAATGACTCCTGATCAGCGGAAGGTGGGTTAGATTTTGGTTTTAGAAATCTAAAGTTTTGATAAGAAATTTACATAATTTTCAGTCCTATAATCAGAAAAGATACACGCCAAAACGTCGGAGAATCGATGGTATGGATATGATGGGTAGTGGAACTCTCCAGGGTTCATGTAAAAAGGTATTCGTAACTGTTGTGATATAAATAATGCTTAATAAGATATTCTCTCTTATAGTATTGAATTTAGGAAGAAATGGATGCTCTATCATCACTTGAACGTGATGTAATAAAAAGAACTCAGCAAGCTCAACAGGTTGTTTACCACTTACTTAATACTAAATTCAAAATTTAGAGGTTTTATTTTTAGGCTATCTTACGTCAACAACGGCAGCAGAATCCACAATCCCAGGCGGCGGCTCCTACTACGCCAACACCACAACCTGTACAAGGTGGAACATACATCATACAACAAACAGGATCCTCTTCGACACCTGTGACACACATTAGTCAGGGTCAAGTGCAGCAGGTATGAAGTATTGTTACTAGGATTAATAGGTGTTTAACTATTAAACCACTGCAGATACAGTTAGCTCCATCAAATGGAGTATCTCATCAGCAGGTCGTACACACAGTTCACCAGCTACCCGTTCAAGCAGTGCAAACTATTCAAGGTCAACAAGGAGGGCATGTAACAGTCACACAGCAACAAGTAAACTATTTATATTTCATACTAATAGAATCATTATTCTGAGTTCGTTGTTTTTCTTAGGATTGATTGTTTTATTTTCAGATTCCCCCTACGTCGGGTCATGTAGTCGTGCACCACCAAGCGCCACCCACTTCTGGTGGTCATTTAGTAGTTCACCAACAGGGACCACATCAACAAATTACATACACAACTGGTGGTATGATGGTGAATGGACAACACGTACAGCAGCAAATTATAAATCCGTATGGTGCCCCGCCCCCTCGTGCTTAAGGCTTTTTGGTAGGCTCCCCTGTTGGTAGCTGCTAGGTAATATGTGTATGATAGGACATTTATCGTCCATGTTCGAGAGGTTCAGCTAATTTAACAGTTTTGTTCCTCGACAATGTGAAGTTTTTTACTTATAGCCTTAAATGGCATATGTTCATTGTCCGCGCTTTCGTGCGTAATTTTGTTCTCTCACTTGATTTATTGATGAGCTCTTCTTAGTTATAAATATCTTTTTAGTGTGCCTCATTTATAACCTATTATTGTTTCCTATAAACAGATTTGAACCTGAGACGAGCATGTTATGGGTCACTCCTCTGTTTTAGGCTTACGGTTCTCCGTAAGTTCCACTTGACCACGATTTTTGTACTAAATCAGTGTAGTCCAATTGCCACTATCGTACGTTGGTTGGTACCGCTATTCCTATTTTAGCCACACCTTTCCAACTTATTTTCTTTTAAGCTTAACTTTGTTTCTTATATCTTTAAACTTTAATATCGGCCGATTTTAACTAATTCTACATGCTATATATCCGCGAAGTAACTCGTCGCACCAATAAAGAAAGTAATAATTTTTAAAATGCTTATTGTCGTGGTTTAATATTTGTTGTTACCACAATAAGATGTCTATGCCCTATAATCTATTTTTTGTCAAGTGATTTCTTCTTTCAGAAGTTAGTAATTCATCTCAGCAGAGTTTTTTCCTTGTTGGTGGTGCTGTTTCAAGAATGAACCAGCATCCGATATACATGACAGCAGGGTCTCCGCGTGATGTATCATCACCCCACAGCAGGGTATTAGAAACTCTGGCACCTGCAGAAGTTTCTACGGGAGCGTTTCAACCTCTCTCATTTCTTCCACAAGTTAGCTATTTGTCTAGGATTTCACTTTTTTCTATTACTAATTTTTGGTATTTGTCTTTCAGACGACAACGTATTACTCTCCTGCTCCAACAACATTTCATACTAATTCCAATACGGCATTTATTTCTCAGGATAGAAAAAATGAATACGTACGTAGTTTCAGCAATTAAATGTGATTAAATTAAATTAAATTAATAAATATAGCATAAATACTAATATTCAGCTTATGCCAACAGCAATGCTATCCGCCTCTTCCTCTGATGTACTTCAGGGATCCATACAAAGCCGTCTTCCCGCATTATCTTCTAGTCTTTCAGGCTCGTCTGAAGGAGGAATTGTACGTGGTATCTGGTATATTCATTTGTTAATATTCAATATGTTTAAGTCACTGTGAATTGACTTCCAGCTTTCAACACCTTCACTTTCTGTTACTAAAGAGCATCCAGCAGTTGTTCAAGCTGATCAGATGAATGCCTTTATGGACACATATTTTGTTGATCATGAGCCTAGCACATCCGCTGACACGGGCGTTGGTGAAGTTGACGACCATGAATTGGACAAGTTGGTGAAGGCGGAATATACTAGTATAAAGAGTTTTTCTCAAAAATTATTTAGATATTAAGCGTTCTAATGCTTTTTGAAAATTTCATTATACAATGCAGACCCGTAATGATTGATATACCACCGTTATCTGAAGAGGATAAAAGGATTAGGAATGCTGAATTGGTCCGAATGCGGTGAGATTGTTAGATCCAGACAATTACTTTTTTTAACAAAGATCCTAAAAAATTTATTTATAACCTAATTTTGTAAGATGTTTACATTTTAAGCCGATCGAATTCTAAATTATGTACCATGTCTCTTGATTTTATTCTTTTATATTTAGGTACTCGCGGATGCCTACAGACGAAAAACATTTGACAAATCAGCGACGATCTGAAGACATTAAAAGAAAAAGACAACGAGAAAGGGAACGAAAGGAACTTGATGACATTCTTAGGGATAGTCATGATGTTGATGTAGGCTCTATATTCTGTCGAGTGTGGTTTATTCTCTGAATGTTTAGACTTGTAACCTTTTTAATATTTAATTATAATTTCATATACAGTAAAATTTATGAAGTATCATAAAGGATGATCAGCTTGTTGTGGAAGTGGAAAAAATACGTGAACAACGATCAAAACAGAGAAGGGCAGAAGCTGCTCGTTCACGGTACCAACGAATGAGCGAGGCCGAAAGAAGGTGAATTATAGAAGTATGCTTAGATTTGTCAGACTTAATATTTTGTTTCTATCCTAGAGCTTACAATCAGCGTCGTCGTTTACGAGCTCTTGGTCTCGATCCTGATTGTCCTAAAGGGCAGATTGATGGCGAATCTGTAAAGGAACATATAAAAATGGCAAATGCGAAGAAGGCTGAAGCGGCTCGACTTAGGTTTTTTTTAAAGAGCTTTTCATACATGGTATCTATTGTTTATAGTACTATTCAGATACCATCGAATGTCCTTAGAAGAGAAGCGTCAATATAATCAACGTCGAACTGAGTCATTCCGCAAGCGTCGGCTTGAAGAAGAAATTCTTCTGTCAACTCCAGCTGGAAGAATATCCGCAGATGCTCTCCAGAAAGCTCAACAGATAATGATAAGAAACGCACGCAAAGCTGAAGCTGCTCGTGCACGTTACCAAAAAATGACTGCTGAGCAGAGAAAGGTAAATAAGGACGAAATTACACTTATCATGTAACTGTTGTTATCTTTTCATATATTGGGCTTCTTTTATTAGGATTATAACACGCGACGAGCACAAGCCAAAAAATTACGTGCAGTAGCACGAGGGGGGACCCCTGGAATAATGAGTTCGGATTGTTCAATTGGTAATGATGTTATTCCCTATTAATATTTTTGAAATTCCAAATTTCCTAATATCATGTTTAGTTTCCGGTGGCGACCTCTCTGAGTCAGGTGGTTTGGGTACCTCTTTCCAATCAGGTCCGTCAAACTTACTCGAAGAACAAACAGAATCATCACATTCGCTACCTGCTATCGTTCAATCACAACATGCAACAGATGATATTTTTCAACAAATGGAGAGAGATGTTATTAAAAGGACAAAACAGGTTAATTAATTATTTTAGTATGCGTTATATTTATCGGCCGACTTAAGCTAATACAGTTCCAGGCTCATATGGCGCTTGCACGACAACAACAAACATCACAATCGCAGTCACTTCAGATACATTCTGGTAGTACGTTCACCTCATCTGTTCATGACTCACAACTATTAGAAGGCGACACTGTTCTTATCACAAATGATGGGCATCTTATAAATCAAGAAAAGGTCTATTTACAGGTGGGTCTGTATCAATTATTTTTAAAATGTGTAATCCTTTATATTTTAGCAATCTCAGCTTATTGATGAAAAAGCACTGCACCAGATGTTGCTAACTGGTCATGATGCTAATGGTCAACCTGTGGAATTACGTACCGTTGATGGTACTCCCATTAGAGGTGAAGAACAGTTGAGGTCAGTCTTCATTAATACAGTGGATCGTAATTTAAGTTTATTTTAAAAATTTGGCTTCAATTTGAAGTTAGTTGTAACCATTTAGGGCGATAACAAATGGTCAACCTATTCTTATTCATCCACAGCAACCGATTCATTTGACAGCTGTTGTTGAAGAACCGAACAAGAATAATATATATTCGTCAAATGGCGACAGAGTTAGCTATTTGTTTAACTAGTTACTCTTTAAAAGACTTATGCTGCTTATTCCAGCTCCACCTAGTTCCAACCACAACCGCAATTTCTATGCAGTCTTCACAGCCTTTGTATGCATCACACGAAGTTGTCATTGATGACATTGTAAGCTTTTTATTCACTACTTTATTTCTGGTATTTTTAACCTATTTTTTTGTTTAGCCTAACTCGATCCGTTACCGGAACACTACATCTGAAAGTCAGTCAGCTACTGATATACTTGCTGAAGCGACGGCTGCAGCCACTATGACTGTGGCACAACGACACGAGTTATCAAAAGCTAGGAGAGCTGAAAGAGCCAGACTTAGGTTTAGGATAATTTATTTAACCGTTGTAGAATCTATTAACTATTGTGATCGTATCGTTTTTTTTGTTTCAGATACCACAGTATGCAGCCAGAGGTAAGGCAGCAACAGAACGCGAAGAGGGCAGAATTGTTACGAAAGGTCAGCTAGTTTAGTATCAAACGACATATATCTACATGGTATTAATGAAACTTTAGTCACGGCAAAGAGATGATGAGCTGTGTCACTTAGCTGAGACATGCCAACTTGAGTCACTTGATGAAGAAACGCGAAGGGCTATTAGTGAAGCGCAGTCGAGAAGAGCTAGAAGAGCAGAACAAGCCCGTGCCAAGTATCACAGGATGAACAGGTAAAAATCACGGTAGAAGTTCCCGGTTGAGTTGCTTGATATGAGTATTTAGCGAAGAGCGTCGACAATATAATGCAATGCGGGATGCCCAGAGACGCCAAAGAAAAAGAGAACAAGAAGCACGAGCCAGAGAGCAGGCACACATGACAGGTGAGTTTAAGAATTACTATTTGTGACCGTTTTTTGCTTGGATAAAAGTAATTAAAATTTGTTAACATTACCCCATTTTAGTTACTGATGATGCCGTCCAAGTAGAAAGTAGTTTGAGCCCTGGTGGGCATGGTGGAGGTTCACTTTCGCCGTCAGCGTCGGTAGAACAAAGTCAGCAAATTATTTACTCAACTTATGAGATGTACCAGGAACCGATGGGTAGTTGGGAGCAGTAAGTTTACATATGGAAATCACCACTTCCCGTTGTCTTGAAAGTGAGTTTTAATATTTATTTATACTGATGTCGCTAGTAGTTTATGGAAGAATTACATTATTACATGTCGCTGGTCAAGGGTTTTTCCGCTCTTTTAATTTGAAGCTTTTGTGGGTACTGCTTTGATAATTGCCGTCTAATAAGTTAATATATATATATATATTGATATTTTTCTCAGTGAGAAGTCTTGTATATAAAAAGTTGTGCTATCTACCCTTTCCTAATTAATGATAGATGATGCTACTGCACTTATTAAGTACTGATCAACAGTCCTTTTGTAATTCTACCATTCATGTAGCAAAGTAATTCAATATGAAGTAACATCTCTTATATATCGACTTAGTGAAGTCCTATTATGCATAGTGCTATCATTCTTCTACTCCGAGATTGTGTAAAATCCACTTCGATGTGCAGGAATAGTTATCGTGAGAAAAATTAGCACTATTCAGCTCCTTACCCGTGATATGCGTTATTGTTCAATTTTCATTGATTGCTGGTTGATTATTGTACTCAGAATGAATATTTCATGCACCTGTGTAAAACAAAATTGAAAGATAGGGGTGACCCTATTTATCAGTTCAAACTTAGCTTGAATTGGCAAGAGTAATTTATTCGGACAAAATATTACGCAAACAAATATTGATCACTTTTTCAAAAGAAGTGTGAAGAAGTAGAATTGGGCTTGGAGAAACTGCAATTGGGGGTTGAGCTTACGAGGAGAATCAGTGATTGTAAACTGATTAGAATATGAACAAGGTTAAGATGCGTAAACTCGTTTGAGAGAGAATCACACGACGTAGAGGGCGACCTTTGGTAGATCACAGGAAGAATCAATAAATGAGGAGACTCCGGGGTAGGTGGTGAGGGGGTGTCCCTGTCTGAGTATCAGGATATCAGATACATGATGTGAATATCCATTGAAGGGTCTTTCAGGGTATCATGAGGAAATGATATGCGAGTGCCATGGGTACAAGAGACTGAGGCCCTGAGCTCGATATTAGAATAAACTAGCGACGCCACTACTGGCGGATCTAGAACATAGGAACAAACATGAATTGATATCATGAAGATAGATTAATCACTTCTATTCCACAAAAGGGATAATTTTGAGGTAACCAATCTCAATTGGCAAATGTCTGTTCACGAACAAGAACACTTGCGAGCAATCATACCCGGCACGCGAACCATGGTGATCTGCTTATCACTACTCATGTAGATAAGCTTGACACTATCGTATCTGAAGATTGAAGTTTATTAATAAATATAGAGCTACAGGGCGAGGTTACTTACTCTGACGGATGGCAACACATCCCTTGGTGTCCTACTGCTTCTCCCCTAGTGATTTGAGTTCCTTTGGCTAATTTTGTGTGCCCATATCGACTCATCTATAACGGCACATCATCATAATTTAATATTACAATAGGTAAATTTCCAGACGTACGTGAGCATGGTTGTAGGCACAATCTCCACGACACATATAAGCGTTATAGCGCGAAGGAGCGAGAATAAATTTCCAGCCGATCTGCTCAAAGTCCACCTATATTAAATATATTTCGACTAATAAAATCGCAACAAGCCACTGAAATTCACTAACGATGAGATTATAGAGACAGCATCCGAGTTCTTTATCCTCAGCTGTACATACAGGTGAACTTCTCCTCTGACGAGACAATGTGGCAGACATGAGGTCAACAGCCAGGAACATAGTCTTAAAACATTCCTAGGTAAAACCTCAACTTATTTTTTTAATGTCTAGAATAACCATCTCATGCTACTATATAAATACATTATGTTAGGAATATTCCTAACAATAGATTGTACGAATATTGTGTTCTTCTCGGTCAGATATCATCTTCTGACGAAGGAATAACTACATAGTGGGCAGATTACTGTATTGATAGAAATGCAAAACGGGGCGGGGGGAATGGGACATATGGGAAAGTAGTAAACAAGAAAGACAAGAGAATCTCAATCACTTAAACGTACATGTCTAGGATGTCTATCCTGCTGAGGATGCACTACGATATTCTCCCCATTCAAAATAGCTTCTACATATAAACCAAGAATTGGCTGACCATTCCACCATCTGAAATGCTTTTTCACAAAAAATAACTTTAAATATAAAATATAAAATTTATGTGCACATGCCATAGAATAATATAACATTAACTGACTTAGTGGACTATAATTACATAATAGATGAAAGTTTACTATTGCAGAATCATACGCAAAAACCCCAAACTAATTGAAACTTCACTGAAATGTAAGTACCTCTCTACATCGTATGGTTGCAGAGTAATGGAAACCTTCCCACTCTTTATGATTGTTGTTTTTTTGGTCGCTACCACATCTCCAAGCTGAAACTAACAAGAATTTGTTATGCTAACTTATCGCCTTACACTTCATTTAAATACCTCTCCATTTAACAGTCGCTCCCTGACAACAATGGTAACCTCTTCTTCTTCTTCCAAAGGATCACTCACATAAAGAAAAACATAAAGATGAGCCTAGAAAAGTGAATGGCATTAAGATAACAATGAGTAAGTTTCATGCGGTTAGAATCTAGGGGAACTATGAGATAAAAGTCTCACTTTTGATACGGATCTCTGCATGGTACTTACGGTTACCGGAAATCGTGCAACCAATGTGCTACGGTCGGTTCCTTCTAAAATATTAGCTAATGTTAAAATCATGATACATGCGAATACTATATAATGAAAATCAGAAAAAAAGAATTTTCAATTTATTCTTTTTAATCGAAAAAGTAAAATACAGTTAATCTCAGACATATATACACTTATTAAAACATGGCAATGTAGATGAAATAATAGTAAACCAATTGGATTTAAAGTGATCACCCTAAAAGAAAGAAGTGCTTTAACCTGAAGGATCCACGGCAATTATGAATGTTTTTTCATGTTCTTCCAAATCATCTTCATCATCAATACCACCAATGACTGCTTGAAACCCTGCTTGTATGGCAGAAGGTGGCAAGTCAATATTGTCAATGTTCGGTGGCTCACGAAGGCCAATTGAGGAAAGAAGACGCATCTAAATAATGAACATACATAATGATTAACCAATATTACTAGCCTTTTCATTTAGTTAACAAATTATTGGTCCCGCCATAATTCATTATAAAAGCTAAACGTTACTTCGCTGATCCTCGATACCCACCTTTATATCCTCGAGCCGCAATCTCGCCATGTCTTCTAAACATACTTCGCTACAGTTTCCATGAGCTTTCACACAACAAACCAGAAGAGCTGTCCAGCAGTAGAAGAACACGAGCCCGTTCATTTCGGAGACAGAGAGAGCACTGGTTAAACCAACCGTTTTAAAAGTCACGCCCCTCCTAAAGAGGGCGTGGCTCTGTCACGCCACTTCAAAGTGGGCGGAGCCAATGACGCTAAAGTGTGAACGTAGGGTAGCAATGATTTCAATTTTCTTGAGAAAACAAAAACAGTTTGTTTTCTACAGGGAATTCAAGACATGTGGTCTATCCCCCACAATTATAGGTGATCTATGTTTAGGCCTAGAATTTTTGAACATGGACTGTAACAGCATTCGAACGCTCATGTTTACTGAGAATAACAAGAATAAATTAGGAATGAATATAAAGTTGACACTTACTATACATAAAATATAAAACAGTATATCACAAATGTCCATTTCCATTCTTCTATTCTAAATGTTTCAATTTTGAAGACTTTTGCTGCAAGGCTGGAAAGATAAGTTTAAAAGAAAGTTCCAATAGAAAAAAAATCAGTTCATGAATCAATCCATCCCATGTATGCCCCAGAATTACAGGAGTATTCGACCAATTATGACTGAGGTGTTGACATCCCACAGAGAAGCAAACTGTTAGGACGCTCTCAAGTAGAGATAATTGGATAATTACAGTCGTCATTAGATATGACGCCACTAAAGTCCACCTGAACACATGCTGACCAAGCATAAAATACGCTATGCAGAAAGATAAATCTTTAAACATTACCACATAAACCATAATGAGCCAATTGAGAAAGTTTTGCTCTGATATGTTCTATATGTAGCAATAATGCTAGACCTTCTAGCAGCTTAGACATATGACTAAGATTTACTACTTGCATAGTTGTTTATTATCCTTAACTGATAGAATATTATACATTTATGCCACAACCCACGCAGTCAATTACGCCACTGTTCATCACTCCGTGGTAATCAAAGCAGCCGCAAGGGAACTAATCAACGAAGGTGGATATGTACTTCAAACTAGTACAAGGTAGCCAAAGCCTAAGCCAATTCACGCGGCTCATTAAGACTGAAAATAGAATTTCGCGTAAGGAAAAGAAAGCCCTGGTGCAGAACGGAGTTTTTACTTTTATAGTAAAAGAAATTAATAAATGTTAATAACGTAAGAAATTGAGGATCGGGATATAACCAAAAGAGCAAAGATTGAAGAATAATATAATCACAAGATATATAACGAATTTCAAAGAGACTTACCAAGATGAAAATTGTAGCTGGAAGAGTTCTCAGAGATTGTTGCAAAATCGTATCAGTTACTTGGGGAGATCTACAAAAAACAAAATACCACATTATATGAATAAGAAAATAAATTACTGACTTCAACAAAATCTTTGGAAATGGTAGCCGCCCAGCAGACAATGCCATAACAACTATACTCAAAGATTTACGCGATCCGGGTAGAAGTCGAAATGTTGACTGAAAATTTCATTGGGTATTATCTTAAACAAAAGTACATTAATTATAACCATAAAATGATTTTACGTGAAATATCTCAATTTCTGCATCATAACTATATGAAAATGTCATAGTTTATGATGGCATAAAACTCGAAATGTGAAAGTCGCAAGCACTATATATTGAACATTTCAATCATAAGCCCCGTCCTATCCTAGACAAACCAAGCTTGTTACACTTACGCTCCCCCATAATCAGGCTTAATTACGAGATGGGTACGAACGAGCAACAATATACCATAAACACAGCGATTCAATGATGAAACCATCATAAGAAATGAAGTATTTCTTACGATCTCTTTAATACAGTAAAATTCATTGTTTTTGAATTAGAAGAGAAAAAAAAATCAATTTAAACATTAAAATTAAGTGTACTGTTTCAAAATAATGTTTGTCATCTTAAAACTACACCTATATTTATGAGTGACAGCATTCCACAAGCGCAATATTAATTTTAGAAAGAGAAAAATTGAACCCACACAGTCAAACAGGCATAATGAAATGCACCTCATATTTCATCTTGATTTTCTATTGGTATAAGCTGTTGTGCTATTTAGCAGGATTACCAAAAAAAGTGATGAGAGCAAAATAGGATACTCACTAACCCTTTTCTCGCCACAGAACATGAAAGTATCAGATAGATCGAAAGAAACTGTGAGTTCAATTGCCTGCAAGATAATGCATTTATACCTAAGAACGATAGGTATCTCTAGTAAAAAGCCACATATACTATTAAAAATTCTAGCAAATACCTCTATGGAGTGACTGTAAATGATATAATTGATTCTGATAGGATAGCGTACAGTTATAGATGAATCTACAACCTTGGCTTCGACAGTTACCGGACAAGGCAATACCAATAATCGGCATAACGGCACAACAGATCGTACCGAACTGCTACTGGCTACACTAAAACAAAACTTTTTCTTAATTATATCAAAAACATACTAACTGTACAAAGAAAATTTTTTTGTATACGTTTATGTATCAACGATAACTTTATCAAATAAATTTAATCGCCCATCACTTTACCACTATTTTTCTTTTCGTAACATTATAAACGACAAGACCATTTTCAAATCCATAGAAGCTTGTTTATGTATTTTTCCCTGCAGCCATACTGCATATTCCTAAATCCCCTCCGAAACCCAGAGTGTGTAATTAAAGGATCAACACTAGCCATCTATTATATGCTACACGCAAATTAATTTCCTATTTTCGAAGAACCCGAATGGATTAGAACCCAATTTGTGGTAGAGGGGATCTGCATACATCTTCGCTGCGAATCTGGGACAGCACAAATCTCTACAGAGTAATCACGCGCGAATATATACACCAGTGCTAGCCTTCCAATTACTATCAATACGTTCATTGTGTTTTATCTCTCTCTCAACAACACTAACTGCTCATCGAACCGCGGGGATTTAATGCCATTTGAATTGATCTTCACGAAATGTCACAACTGACTAAAGACTACCACAGGAAGATAACAGACAGGGGGCTGACACTACCAAATCACTATAGAGTAAATTCATAACTAACAAATAATAGTGAAAAATACAAAACCTCAAAAATATATTATCGTTCGATATACAGGAATCTAAAATTTTCATAAGTCAATGGTTGATATAAACCTATGAATAATTAACTTTATAAAAACTATTAAAGTTAGTAAACTAATAAAGCAAGTATAAAAGTTAGCAATAAGTTTCATACCGTTTCCATTCCACTGCTAATCTCCCTAAGGGACATTCAACATCTACTTCAGAACTACGCACAACTACCACGCAGCAATAACTGATAACTTCGCCATCGTTTAATTTATCTAAAAAAAAACCCTTTAAAATGAGTTAGTAGTCTGCTTCCAAAAGTTACCTATTTCTTATTAAAATTTTAATTCTCGTCTAAGAAAATACGTACCCTCCAATTGCTTCGTTATTTCTTTATTTCGCCCAATACATGACAAGACGTCTGCCTGCAAATTACAGAATACTTTAAAAACTCAGTAGACAGGATGAATAGACATACTTCATCGAGCAGATTTAGGTACATTTTCAAACCATATTCAGTCAAGCATATACTATGTGAATATTCAACACTGATTCAGAATTATATGGCGACAGACCTTGCTTGTTACGGGGCAACTTATGCTCTTAACAAAGAACAATAATAACGCGTCCGTGCGTGTCTCCTATTGATAGACAGTTGTCTTACTGTGTTCTATATGGTAAACGCAGCCTATTATGAATCATTTTTAAAAAAATTAATTTTTCATTCAAAAAAATAACATGTTGATACTTTGAAACTCCTCTCATTATTCTTGCTTTTCTTTCGGGCAAAATGAATATGGAATGGTATCATGGTTCTAATTAATGTCACCTAAGAAAACTAGCCATGACTTCGAATGGAAAATGGCTGAAACTGTCGTCAGACAGTCGCTGAGGGACATACAAAATCGCGGCATAACGAGCACCCATGGGAAATATTAAATTACTAGATCTACGCAGCACGTGAGGTAGCGATATTATCTGCAAACGGCAATATAGATACCGTCTGCACGAGCACTGCACAATTGAATTGAGATTATTAATTTGAAAATTTGTATATTTAAAAAAAACTCACCAAAAGCCATTCTACGTTTGTCACAATTATACCAGCATTGGATGAAATATCCACTTTTACGATATGCTCACTATTATTCAACAACGATGCTACCGGAAGCCCCTTAACAAAAATATCTAAGTTAAATAGTATATAGAAATTACTTAATAAAAAAAAGAAACGAACATTGGTGCTGAGAACTCCACTTTTGACCACAAATGGTTCCTTGGCAGTAATAACTAAAGTTACTTTTCCGTTCTTTACAGTCTCTTCACCATCAAATATATAGCTAGTCTAAAATAAATTAAAGGTATTATTATAGACTTCAGAAAAGAGGTAAGTTTATATTTAAAAGAACCTCCATTTGAAGATCAAAATTCCCAACCAATTGGGCAGAGAAGCACAATGGAACCGAAATCTAGAATAGATGAAGTTTATTTCTATCAACAATTATAAAATAATTCCTTACCACTTCATTTGGTTCCATAACCAACGCACAATCCATTGTCAACTCTGAGCGTAATTCGTTTTGTCCATCGATGAACAACATTGCTGACGCTTCAGTTGAACTCTGTTCATTCCGTTTAAACTCTAGCCTTAATATTTCTCAGTCAATATTTGTGAATCTCTTGATAACTCAATTCGTTTTGACAGCAATCTATTTTATGAAATACTTTCCTTCATAATGATAACCCTGTCACATTAATTCTTCCAAATTACCGTTAGAAGTAGTACTTTTAGCAATTCAATGACACTATTTCAAGATACTTTTTCTCCAAAATAGATGATTAATCCAAACCAAATACAAAACTAACTATAATAGTAATTAATTTGTAAATCTTATGACTTTATTAAGTTTATCATGTTAAATATCAATATGCTATAATTTCCAGTTGAGGAACTTAAAAATCATGCTCGGGAAAATTTAAAAATATATTCAAATTTCCATTGTATTTGAAATTTAAAGATCCATTACCTTACCTGACATTTCTGATGCTCCTATCACTCTTATTCCTCAAATTTAACGATGCCTCTGCAACCTCTCCCACTAAGCAGTCGACGACAGTATTACCCTCAGTAGATAGACCATAAGACGAATGGCCAATTCTAAAAGGCATAAATTAACGATATAAAGTAGTAGAAACTATAAATCACAAGACAATTGAATACTTTTGAAAAGTGCATGATTAATAAATAACATACGTAACAGAGTGGGAACCAATGTGAGATATGTTTGAAACAGATCGATTTAGAGATAATCCATCAAATTCCAACTGGCCGAACATTAACGAATGACGATCACCCACTTCGAGACAAATTCGACTAATCTGACTCAACATTAGTTCTAATAAAAAATAAACTATTCGAAAATACAAACGCAAACTCACTACTAGTACCTGCCCTTCACTGCATTTAGCCGCTGATAAGTTAAACAATCCAGTAATTACATTCGTTTTCCCAGGTATTAAAACAACGTCTTTCTCTTCCATTTGAAAAACAGGACCATCCTCAGGTACGTGGCGTCGACCTAATATATCACAAGATGCAATAATGGACGAAAGTCTGTAAAATAAATTAACTATGATAGAATCGTATATACTACACATAATCAATAGTATACCATACTTGAAAGGATATTCGGCAGAAGAAGAAATACAGACCCTCAATGGAATTTTTTCTCCCAAATTTACAGTACCATTGCACAAAAATGCTGCCTTAAAAGTAACATCACATACAACCATAAATAAATATATTATATAAAAGTTCTAATAAAGCAAGAGCTTACTAACCTCAACTGACAGAAATGTATCCAACCTGCCTATCTGAATTGAGAAGGACTGCTTTTCATCAAGTGCGCTCTTCCACATCTGGTTATACTGAGCCAGCTTAATAGGTGATATTAATATAACAAAATTTATTAATTTCTATAGTTATTTCATTAACCTTGTCTTCCGTAACATCTTGGCATACAAATGGTGTTTGGGGTGGCCGACTTTCAAGAAGTGAGCGTAAGCCATACTCTGCATTCGTTGACTCAGCCGATGACACCAACTGTATGCAGCACCATATGAAATCCTATAAAATTCTGATAATATAAATTATACAAATTAAACTGCATCAACTTTAAACCTAGTGTACGAACCTTAACCGAAGTAATGCGGTAAGCTGCCCAAACAGCTTTGTTCAAAATGCACTTTCGGACAACTGTTGGAACACCTTCTCTTATAACCAAAGACCACAAATGCAAAGCTTTAGCATAGTCTCCACTTGAGTAATATACATCAGCCATCTGTATCAATAATTAATTATAAATTAAATTAAATAAAAATATAAACACTGACCTCGCTCATAACTTTGTTTTGCATGCGGTGGCATCCGTATTTCTTATATTGTCCTCTAGCTGCAGTTAGCAATTGGATGACACCATCATAATTCACCACCAAAGTATGCTAGATTAGATCGTATTTACTGGATGAATAGAAGGCATTATAATCATTAAATTAAACTAGACCTACAATAATAGCATTTACAGCATCTTGCTCAATATTTACAGGTGCAAGATTATCGTAAGCCACTCGCCAAGGACGTTGACCAAAAAAAATCTAAAAACAATGAACATTTATAATGAAGTCGAATATATGTTATTAATGATGATTAATTAAACAATTATTTAAATACGGACGGTGGTTTGAGATAGAGGATCTGGAGATGGATAGGCAGAAGTGACAGGAGTTGCTAAAATTAGTTCACTAAGAAATCGATAATTGTTTGTATAAGTAATTGTGATGCGACCGTATATACCATATTTGAGAAAAAATATTGCAGTGCTGTGTGGTAAGCAAGAGGAAAACCTTACATAATTTCAAAATAGAGATTTCTCCGTTGGCAGCTGAATAGAGAGAAGCAGCCAACGCAAGATGTGTCCCTGGATTTAATGTTGCTAAAGCAGTCAGACCAGAAACAACTGCTTGCTCAAAAAGCTGGGCGAAATGCCAACACTAGAATAGAATAAGAATAGTATTTCATAGAGCAAAACAAAATGATGATATTAATCACCTGTTTGGCTTTCCAGAGCTGATGTTCTATCGATGCAAGCTGTGGTGTCGGATATATTCCAGGATTAAGAGAGAAGAATATAGATTGATGTCGCCTCATCTGATTGATGGCTTCAACAGCCATACTATGCAAAAAGCACAATTCACACATCTAGAAAATATTGATGGTAAATTATATTAGTAAGAACTTTATCCATATTTCACACACGGACTACGACTGCGGTCCATCATTTCTTGCTTATTCTCTATTCACACCTATCAATTTAGTTAACCTTATAATTCAACAGCCCAACCACACTCCTCCATTCAAAAATATCTATTGGTTCCCATTGTTCAATGTTGTCTTTACATTGTTCGTATGCCACTCGGTAGTGTCTGAAAGAAACTACATGATACAAGATTTACATCATTTGAAGTTTTTCTAAATTCTAATATTAGAAAAAACTAGAATTTTAATATAAATAGAAAAATCAAATACCGAGAAGCTGTATGAGTATCTTGCCGAAGTTCCGATAGAAATGCAAGTTTAAATAATTGACGGACAACAAGTGATGGAGTGTTGTTAGGAATTGAACGAGCACGAATGTTCTTAACTAACTGCATACTATATTTTGATACTTATAGGGAATTATTATAGTGTTGAAAGTTTCTAATAGTTAATTAACTAGAAATACTAAGAATACCGGAAGTATTTTCAATTTTTGCTGTTAGGATGATAAACATTAACCATTTATAAAAATCTAGTTTTTATAGCATGAAAAAGATGGAAGAAATAACTTTGAGTTTCTGCTGATAAAATCCTTGAGCTAAGTCGTGAAATGCTGATTCAAGTTTAGAAGCATAGCCCTGAATAAAATGTATATCCAATTGAAACCATATTTAAAAACGGAGTTATAAACGTTTACCTGAAGGTCTCCTAATACAGGTACAACAAAAAGTTGTTTTGGTGTGAGTTGACAAATCTGACATAGTTCATGTGCTCTTTCTGTGGCCAAAGGATCATCACCAGGTGTAGGCAGAGATCTAATAATTTCCATGGTTCAATCCTTCTTTAAAAAATTCTATAAAAATCATAAACTACCTTTCCTGCAAAAGAACAACTGCAAGTCGACTGCCATGTCGACTTGAAGCTCGTATACTTGCACATTTACTCTCTGCTACTGCTTTTTTCTCAGCCCATGATGGATCATCCCAGTCTAGATCAATGAACAATACAATTAAAGCCGGAACTTGTTCGAGGTACTTAACTGGCCATTCACGACGTAGAATACCTTAAACTCAATAAAAAAACATGCGAACACCCAGATACTTGCAATACTTGTACAATAGATAGTATACACAAATCAGCTTTACCTTTTTGAGTACATTTCTCAACTTTCGTAGGTAGATCAAGCTCCCCACTTATCACTCTGAGATTTAATGGCGGACGATCCAACAACCTCACACTGAAGAATTATAGCAGCAATCCGAACAACTCAATCCACACATCACCCAATCTTAACTTTCTATTACTTTTATCATACCCAAAAGTGTTTACTAATGCCAAATGGCTCCCTCTGTTTACTGGATCCAAGCCAGTAAGAAAAATCAACTGTTGAGGTCGACCTCCCAACCAGTCGCCCGCTTCCACAGGATCCATAACTACTCTACAACAAAAGAGCAACACATCCATATTTCTCATTGTAATAGACAGCACTAATAAAACTACTTATTTCCCTCAATATATAATTGTCCAATTTCACAATATTGAATCACTGTTCTCCATAGATATAGGATTGAAAATTCCATATACAGAATAAACTGGATTTTTTTTTTTGCGTTCAAAGATAAATAACAATTTATTCATTCAATCGAGCTATGGGAAGACAATGAATTTAACTTCTCCAGAGACCAAGATGGAACAATTAATCGAGCTGAAACGTGACAATTTACAACTTGAGAGGGAGAAAGGTCTTTCCATATACCTAAATAGCAAATATATAAAACAACCTTCTTAAAGCCTATATCCTTAGCGTATTCTCGGAAACAGCGACGACACATATCCAAACCATATTTGCGAATCAGACCATGGTGGTTTGAACATACACGGCTGTAATTTCCAAAGAATTTGTCGCATTCATGATATCAAAGTTACATAATTCATGCATTTAAAATTTCATACAATTTCTAGTAGGCGCACAGGTATTTTCTTTATAACAAAATCACAGAAGTAAAAATATACTTGTAGTCAGTGATCGTAGTCACCAAATTTCAATTCCTATTCGGTTACAAATTCGAAAATCAATCTCCTATACAATTAAGATACGACTTACCACGAACGAGATCCTGGGCCGAACTTGCGTGGATGCGAAAACCATACATTAGCGAAACCCATCTTCGAGCAATCTTTAATGTGTATGCACAATAAAATAAACAAGAAAACCAATGCCTATTTCCTTAGTTATTTTTAGTACAAGTAACCAGATTTACGATTTATCACTTACTAAATCAAACCATGGATAAAATTAAGGGTCATGGAGATATTAATTTAGAACAGAAACCATTAGGAGATTTACTAGAGCCCATCTCAAAAAATTACTGAATACTTAATTATGGGACAAGATACGTAACACGGACAACTAAGACAAGTTTAGGACCATAAACCAAAAATACCATCTAAATATTGGGTTATATTATGGTATTTGTCGTATATTATCGCTATAGGACCAATACAACGCAGTCGTCATGCTCCGCCCATCTCTGAGCTAGAGAATGAAAGGCTGCATAACCATTCTTCGTTGCTTTTAACCGTAAAGATATATGTAGTTTTTATTAGTTTACCATCAGTTGGATTAGTAACTAATCAATTGTTGTTTGTGTACAAGATGTTTAGAATAAGTCGTTTACTTTTAATCTAGTATAGCTATGGTACACCACGCATGTAAATGTGTATATTAGGTCTTATAAGTCTGTTAAAAATACTAATTATAAGTAATGTTTTCACTTATATAGTTATAGAGTGAACTAAAGACTTTTAGCTGTTGCATCTTATTATGTGAACAGTTAGTCATTCACAAACTGATAAGGATTATTCTCGACATGTGGTCAACAGGCGCCGTTGTTTGCTCTCCATTCTATCGAATTCTAACTACCTGTTGTCCTATTAGGAAAACTACTTCAAACAGGGTAAGGTACACCTATTCTGTAAAATATAGATACTAGGTATTCGTCTGAGGTGTTACATATTTTTAATTTAGATTATATAATAGCAAACAATCATTCCCACCAAAACATCATTTTTCACACATGACATGAATAATACTAGTTAAAATCCTTATGACTTGTCTATAGTATTCAGTTTCTATCTCCTGGAAAGTTTGATAAGTTATCTTTGAATTGTTAGAATGTGTTCAATGTTGTCGAACGGAATCATGGCGGATCTTCCTTAGTAACCTGGGTGATAATCCAAAAGCTCATTTGTCACTGCGAATCCCAGCAATCCCACGTCAAATGACGACCCAATCTTGACAAGTTGACAATTCAACGGCAAATTTAAACGATTCTAGAATATCTACTGAGCTAGAGCTGACAATAATTCCCTAAATTATCAGTAATTTGGATACTCAAATTTCTATCAGAATAACGCCAATAATAGTTTGAATGATAAACAGACTAATAATCTAGTTTGATCCCACATGATCTTGACCTAATGCCACGAAATTGTTGCTAGAAATGATAATGAAAATGACACGTACAATAATATGAAGTAAATTGCAAGTAAAGGGAAAACTTGAAAAGTACGAGGGATACTACAAGTGAAAATATCTTAACTAATTATCTTTTCAGTATCATCCTCAACAACAAAAAACTGTCGATGTGGGTGGTTTGCCCACATTCCCATCAAAAACTCTCACAGTTCAACCACAGGCTTTAGATCTGGCCGTCCATGATTACGGGCAAATCCATTTTAAACTTGATTATGATTTTTCTCAGAGTAAGGTATGTTTTAACACACCATAAACGAGTATATTTATAATGCTGAATTTTGTGAAGAACTGAAATCTGCAAGAAAATCTATTTTTCTTACTTGAGAAGGATGGACTTTCACATGCACTATGAGCTTTATGCTTGGCATATACCTATAATGTAGACTTTATACTGAAAGGATAATCCAATAAGGAAATTTTAATAAATTAGTTGTCTTTCCATATCCATATATTTACTTGGACATAACAATTATTGGAAAACGTGATTTAGTATAAATTCGATATACTAGTTTAACTTTGAAACAAGGAAACATTGAGAATAGGAAAGCGGTACTCTTCCAGCTATCAGTGACGATTGTTGAAGCTAGAGAGCTTCCCGCTATGGATAGAAACGGAATGTCTGACCCATATGTGAAACTCAGTATTTTACCAGAAAGGAAACAAAAATATGAAACAAAAATCATCCGTAACACCTTAAATCCTGTCTACAACGAGACTTTTCTTTTCTCGGTATGTTACATAGCACAATTTTTCACTTATTCTGAGCGGAAAACATGCGATTACCGGCAGTTGTTCGCAAACCCATTCACTCTTTCATGCATACCCCGTTTCAAAAGGTTATATACACTGAGGAATTGAAGTGATGGTAGCTACTAATATTGAATTACCTTGAGTTAAATGCCAGCATCTGATTCGAAATTCTTAATAATTTAGAATGTTAGTATTTTCAGATTCCATTCAATGAATTACAGTCTAAAACGTTACTGCTAGTTGTTTATGATTACGATCGATTATCGAAGGATGATAAGATGGGCCAGCTATTGATACCTCTGGAATCTATTGATTTTGGCACAACAACTGATATTGATCGATATCTGAGTAAACCAGAAAACGATGATGATGTGAATACTTCATTTATCTTAAATCAGTATTAAAGTGGAACTTGTTTTTGTTCCAAACGACTAACAACTTACTATCTCTTTCCGCCTTGGATTAGATCCTACGCAGATAAGCGTGTGTCTGAACATAACTAGACGAAGTTGTTGTTTAAAATTATCAATATAAAACTATCGTTGATTTTTAAAATAAATATTATACTTTTCTTCATTTTTAGAAAGAATCTCGCCTTGGAGATATATGTTTCTCAACGAGATACCGTCCAGCAACCGGGACAGTAACGTTAACAATAATGGAAGCTCGTAATCTTAAAAAGATGGATGTTGGTGGATCTTCAGGCAAGATAATTTTATCTATAATGAATTCACTTCCGTTACATTCACCTATATATATAATTACTATATTGTATCTAAAAATGTATTGTTCGCATAGTTGCCTTGATTTTTCCTATTTTTCTCACTACTGTTTTTTCATCTTTCTATTACTAGCTATGACTTTCTCACTGACGTGTCCCCTATTTCAAATTCATATCTGACATTGTCTAATATGTATCGATTTGGCCGTATGAAAACATGGCTCAATGTGGGAATTCGATGGGGAACTGGGATTTAGTAAACGGAAATCATATGAACATGAATAAAAAGAATAGATTCTGGGTCTATTTCATCAAATTTTGAAATAAACATAGAAGTAGTTTTCTCGCCGTAGGTCCTTTAAAAATCCTTAGTATATAAAGAACTATACTTTATTAATTTTGGTAAATGCTATAAATTTAAAAATTAAACATTACTGAGTGGATATTAGACTTATAATGAAACGAATTTAGTCGGACGAAATTTATTTGAATTAACATGGCTATTTTGAATTTTTTTTTTTAATATTTAAAGTTTTTATCTCATACTAAACCTATTTTAAATAATTTATTTTGAATCCTCTAATTTGTCAATGAGAGTAGTGAACTAGAAGGACACGAAAAGTTTTCAGTATGAGGGACTTTGTAATTTTTTTCCTATACACCTTTCTTCCACTTAGTTCCTTCCTAACTATTCATATCTTCCCTAGAATATTTTTCTATATATTATCCTATTTCGTTTTTTCTGTCTATTGATATATAATATTATCACTTCTCATTGTATCATCCCAATTTATAAATGTAGTAATAGTTGAGGGTAACATTCTAGAAACAGGTTCTCAGATGAGTTACCTAGGGAAGTAAGAAATGATGACATGTTCGTCTGTAAAGAGCGGATAATTTGTTAGAAATAATTTATGGTTCTTAAAATTTAAAGGAACATATCTATTGTGGTTTTCATTCCGTACTTTAATCTCCGTCGTTGTATTTACACGACTTCCCTTTATTAACTACCGAATATTATTCTTGGTGTATGTACTTTCATCAATGGTTTAGCTGACGTACATTAAGAACACCTTGAACGATTGAGGTAAATATTTATAACGACGCAGAAAATGCTTTAGCTTTAATATTCCAAGTTTTATGCTATTATAAAGATGGCAAATTTCAGTGGGTTTAATGAATCTAAAATATATACCAGCCTATACAAAGAGGTAAAAAGTGAGTAACACAAAGTTAATAAATAATTTTAAAGTAAATTATTGTGTTATGCTCGTATTCTATTATGTGTCGTAATTAATTTGTTATTCAACACCAGGGGAATGGCCTAGTGTGTTAAATAATGTGATTTTCCCACTATAAGATCCTATTGGCTATTTCTATTATTCAAATAGCAATTTGTTTGTATGGGTGATATGTATATCATCAATATGGCAAAAAAACGATTGATGATATGGACAACAAATTCGCAATATTTCCTTTGGCCAACCACTCTCGATAACGCAATTTGTGACAATTTGGGCAAATTGATGTGTGCATGTTTTCTGAGTCAAGTTTGGAAAAGGGTGTCTGAAGGGGAAACAGTGCTTTATCCAGGCAGTACTCTAAACAAATATACGGTAATAACTATGACCAGCCGCCAATAACATTTGCGTTTCAATGGTAACAACACAGTGAAGCCTCTTCCATATGTCATCGTTTTGAAACTAAATACCGTAATTAATATTCCATTAACTATGTCTGGTTTTCAACTACTGTCATCTGTTGACTGGTTAGCAGTAATAATTTTTTGCAAACTTAATTTTTGTATAACAATTACATTTCTGCCCTATAGGCACACTCCTAATTTATTAACTCCCAAAATATTTAAATTTTTTTCGTAGTATTAAGAAGAAAATTCTATCTACTGTTTTTTACTCTTTAATATTCTATCAATGTATGACCTCTAATTCCTCATCATTCCTTTCCTTATTTTCTCTTATCTTCCATTTTTTACTCGTTTTAGAGATATAGATGCTATATTCGGACCTAATAATGAGATATATAGTTGTTTTCTTGAACTAATTAAATATACTTCCTAATCCGTTTTGGTTATTGAATCGAGAAGGGCTTATTTCAGATCCTTATGTAAAAATATATCTTCATCACGGGAAGAAACTTCTCAGCAAAAAGAAAACATCCAGGAAGTATAAAACGTTGAACCCTTATTATAACGAAAGCTTCCAATTTAAGATAGAACCATGCATGATGGAGGTAAACCAAATTTGATTAAAGGAACACAATTTGATATAATGCAAATAGGTGTTGATTTTACAGAAGGTTCACTTAATAGTTTCTGTTTGGGATTATGATAAAATGAGCAAGAATGATTTCATTGGTGAAGTATGTTTAGCTATATTTCCCTCCTTTTATTTAATTAATTGCCATATTAAAAAAAGCAGTATTTAACTTAATACTTATATAATTTAGGTGACACTTGCGTCTCGTGCTCTTAACTTACCTCAGGTAAGCTTAACAGAATTATTTGCTTTAAGTTACGCCAATTTCTTTCGTACGATGACTATACTTTTCTAAATTATACTCATTTATAGGTGTCTCACGCCTGTCATGAACAGTGGGCCGAAATGATGACTTCACGGCGACCTGTGGTTCAGTGGCACACATTACAGGAGCGAATGGAAAAAGAGAGGGACAAGGACAAAGATTAAACGGTCCAAGGCATATTGGCTTGTTTATCATGTTTATTCAAACCTTTCTTTTAATTTAGGTAATAAGAATTATATATATTTTACATGACCATAATTTATTTCTGTGGGTAGCTTTTATACCAAAACTATTTTACTAGTGTCGTTATCCTATAATTTTTCTCTAAGGAGAGTATATCCAAAGAATAGCATAACAAGCCAATTTGCCTCATAGCATTCGTAAATTTTATGAATATCTGCTATTATCCTGGATACGTCTCAGACCTGATTTTTAGAAACTGTGATATGAAATTTTTCCAACACTTCCTTACGCGCAGCAGTATAACATACAAGTTCTTGCGTAATCCCACAATTAAAATTATATTGGTGTTGTTTGTATTAGAAACAGTTATGTTATAATAATTATATCCCTACAAATAAATATTAAAGTGCTGGTAAGCTCATGTTAAAATAAAATGTATGGAATATATGGAGAGTTGCTAGTTTTAAAACTAATTTCCCTTAACCATTAGTTTAAGGGAATTTCGCTAAAAATATATCTCATTGTAGTCATATTTATCCATTTTGTTAAGAAAGACTGTGACTAAATATATAAATTGGCGAGATAAACAAAACAATTTTGTAAAATTGAAGAGAAAACATTAAATTTAACCTCAAAACCTAATGGAGAACATGCTGTAAAGCCAACTTTTCGAGCGCTATTATGCACGGACTTCCCCATGTATTTATCTATTGAGTATTTATTTTAAAAACCGCGTTAAAAATCTATTGGAGAAACTGGTATTATGTAGTTATTATTACAATATTCATTAAATCAGTATAATTTACACATTATTCCGTTGTTAGCGAAATATTAAGATAACCGAAGGAAACACATTCTATTAAACACTGATGCATTACAATATATCCTTAGTTATAAGCACTCCATATGTTATTTTGGAAAATATTAATTTTAATGAAAGGAACGGATTTTGTACGACGAGAAACGCGTAGCCATTTTTCCTTAGATTTCAACTGAATGTGCAAAATCTAATGGCAGCTTCAAAAGAGTCTTACGTATTTTAGCATATTAATTGTAATTTCTGAGTTCTCCATTTTTAGTTTAACATCAGTTTTTAAGAAATCGTTATTGAAGTGTTAGAGGCGAATCAATTGTCCACAATTTTGCGCTATTTGATCTTCGTGGAATGGATGGTAAAAATTCACTTGTTTCACACGTATCAAACAAATAGTTCGCTCAAATTTATGTTCATTTAAGTGCCTTCTGTAGATGTTGTAAGTGATAAATGATTATATATTTCATATTTTATGTCTAATTTATAGTTGACCTATCAAATTAGACTATTTGGCGAAATCAAATAGCTAATACATTGGTTTTTTTTAAATACTCTGGACATATCCACTTTATCCTATTGTCGTCTATTCTATAATGTGAGCAAGTGTCAATGTAAAAGGAATTTAAGAGAGTATCAATTATCCACCTTATCAGAAAACAAACCAGGAAAGAATTGATTACTTTTGTTTTATTTCTTGAAAGTAAAATTTACTGTACGGGAAATTGATAGTAATTGTTTTGATTCTTTACTTTCCTTTGTTTTTGAATACATTTCATCTTAAGAACACTAGTCTGATCAAATAGATTAAAACTTTAGATTTGATTTGGCTTAGACTGAACATATCTTAATTGTAAATATTCTAAAATGTATTTTAAATGTCTCAATGTTTAACTTACTTTATAGACTTGAACTATAAACACTATTGTATTTTAAGGGTACTGGGAGATTTTGACTTCCAATTTATTGCCTATGTACATGGATTCGTGGTTTAATATTATATGATATTATTGCAGTTTTCTTAAATTCTCTTTATTTTCTCCGTTAACATCTGGGGATTATTTTTCAGATTCTGCGAAATAATTGATATATTAAGAAGTATTAATTTTCGCTCAGAATATTTCTTATAACTTTTATTCCTCAATTGTGCGCGAGCGGCTGCGTAGCGGTCTTGTGAGGCTTAACTGCAAATGCAGTGGGATTTCTTTGTCACGTAGGTTAAGAGACTGCATCACGATACTGGTTTATAAAACTGTCTCAATTCATTGTATGGACTCCCATATTTGTAATGCCTACGTGATATTTATGCTGTGTCGTTGGTTTACACGTACATATTTTGATTGTACCAAGAAGTAACGTGAATCCTATAATCTGTAACTGTCTTCATGTTTAGGCATTATAGAAACGGATATCTACATAATTTTTCTTGTACTGTAGGGAAGTCCATTATTTGACTAAGTGAGATAGGGTTCTATCGTTGAACTTAAGCGCTAATCGTTTGATTGGTGTGTCGTATAGTCTACACTTTACCAGTTCCATTATCTACATATTTAATATTGTTTATGTAGGTCCTCTCATTTTCTAAACTTCCAGTACACGCTTTCATCGATTGCTCTGCAGCAGTGTCTGCTTTCTCAATCAGAAAAACGCCACTTCAAGCCTTCCTACTAAACTTATACAAATAGTCAATTCGATAATATTCTATAGGAATTTCAGTTAATTTACTTTTATTCTATTAGTTTCAACGCCTTAAGCACGCATTTCATTATGGGTAACAACAATGCGTCAGTTGTTACTACTTATTTATTTGCTACAGACCATTTCTCAATCGATGAGTTGCTTTCATTTATGAACATTAACTTTAAATTCTTACTTCTAGTTATGGTAACGCACTTCATATATTATTACATTTTGGAAAGAATGTATACTTTTTGCCTACTTATTTCTCCTGAATTGTTAATAGAAATCTACATTAATGAGATCTTTTATAAGAATGGCTTCTTACACTCAATTTCTCACTAAAGAGAAGGAAGATGAGCTTCGCTCTATTGCTAATGCAATTGTATCTCCTGGAAAAGGAATCTTGGGTGGGTAGAGTGCTCTTCTAGTACGTATGTACACATCTGCCTATTGTTTCATGGATCTGCTGTTTAGCCGCTGATGAATCAACTGGTAGCATGGAAAAACGTTTAAGTAGCATTGCGCTTGAGAACAACGAAGAGAACAGAAGAAAATACAGACAGGTAAATAAATAGTTATGCACGCTCAGGTCAAATAAATCACTTTCTTTTTTTCAGCTACTATTTACTGGAAATGCTGAATTGGGTAAATACATTTCCGGTGTAATTATGTTTCACGAGACTTTTTATCAAAAGACAGATGACGGGACGCTCTTTGTGGATGTTCTCAAGAGTAAAGGAATTATTCCTGGAATTAAGGTTAGGATTCTTTATCTTTGTTACTACTAACCTTCTTTCTTTATTGTTTCTATTATTTTTTTAGGTTGACAAAGGCGTAATTCCACTTGCTGGAACCATAGGTGAGGGAACTACTCAAGGGCTGGATGATTTGAATGCTCGTTGTGCTCAATACAAAAAAGTACGATATTCTTATGATTCACTATAGATTAGTTTTAAAAAAATCTCTTACTATTACAATTGTTTTAAATTTTGTCTCCTTTGATCATAGGTAATAGTTCGTTCCACTTTGTTTTACAATATTTCTTTCAATAGGAAGACATGGAGAAATATTTCCCATACGACAATTGACATCAATTTAATACGGATTTCTCACCCATTGTTTCTCGCTTAATTATGAAGATCATTGAAAATAATATAATTGCAGATTGATTACCCATAATACATGTTTATTAAATATGCGTAAAAATATAAAGAAATCTAGAAGCCTTTCATGGAGTACCACTTTATACAAATTGTCAGTGAACTATGAAGTCTGCTGTTAACTACCTCAACAGTTCCATTTTCTAGCTGGCTTTTTTTTAAAAAGGAATTACATTAAAAGAACTAACAAATGTATAAAATTCGTTAAAATACCTCAGATTTTAGTGGAATAATACATACTATATTTAGATTGAGAAGTTTTATATTACTTTTGTCTTCTTAAGTTTCTTTCAATTGTAGGATGGTGCCCAGTTCGCTAAGTGGCGTTGTGTTCATAAAATTTCGGCTACAACTCCTTCACACACGGCGCTCGTCGAGATCGCTCAGGTTAATTAAAATTCTTAATTACATCCCAATACTTATACTAAATATTGGATTGTCTCTTATATAGAGTTTTTTCATAGTAACCGTGCAATTGTGTTTAGGTACTTGCACGTTATGCATCTATCTGTCAGCAGAATGGGCTTGTGCCCATAGTAGAACCTGAGATTCTTCCCGATGGTGAACATGACCTTGCACGATGCCAAAAAATTACCGAGACTGTTCTTTCCTATTGCTACCGGTTTGAACATTTTCAAAATTCAATAAAATTTAAAAATGACAGATGCTTATTTGGCAAATAAAAAAATTCAGGATTTGATAGAAACAGGATTTTTTGATAGATTACTCTTTATAAAATATTTGAAGAGCTTTGAACGATCATCACGTTTTTCTGGAAGGTACCCTGTTAAAACCTAACATGGTAACTGCTGGTTAGTTGACAATTTTTGTACTATATCGTATTAAAAAGTGAAACATTAGAATATTAAAAATAGTAAGAAAGAGAAAAAAAGATCCTGTATGTATAGGACAATCGTATACTGGACCTAAACCATTGAACTCTGAAATCGGTTTGGCTACTGTAACGGCGCTACAACGATCAGTTCCTGCAGCTGTACCTGGAGTGGTATTTCTCTCCGGAGGACAATCAGAGGAAGAAGCAACCAAGAATCTAAATGCTATAAACCAAGTAAACATTCATATAATTCTATTCTCTAAATGTCTTTCCCGAAACATTTTGTTAGGTATCTGGTAAAAAGCCCTGGGCACTGACGTTTTCTTACGGTCGTGCCCTTCAAGCCTCAACGTTGGCTAAATGGGGAGGAAATGATGAAAACATTGCTGAAGCCCAGGTATGTTGTCATATAGCATAATAAAAATAATGGAGATGTTATAAATGTCATTCTATAAAAATTACTAAATGCTGAGTAAATGTGATATTATGAAGCTAACTGTTTAAGTGCGATCTGTAGTGTGATCTTTTGTACAATACAGGCCGTTCTACTGCATCGTGCTCAGGTGAACTCCTTAGCAGCAATGGGAAAGTACTCCGGTGATCCAGCAGTTGATAATGCTGCCTCACAGTCTCTTTTTGTTGCTAATCATGCCTACTAAGTAGATATTTTATACGCATGTCGCTGTTATCAAGGAAATATAACATCGTCAAAAGAAATGTATAGATGCGTATATTGAGTCATGTAGATCATGTGGTTATGCTAATTACTTAGTTTGATATTAATTGATCGGTACATATTAGTGTAGAATAGATGGGCACACATCCCTGTTAATAAATGTCAGATATAAATCTGTTTATATATAATTCAAATAACAGTTTTATACCAAGAATTTATACATAAAGTAATGGTTTGTGGTAGTCTTTCTTTCATTAATTGATTTAGCAAGAGGAGGCGGAGCGGGACAAGGAGGAGGATAAACTAAATATTCAGGGGGCGTGAGGGTGGTAGTTTGCTCAATATTTCCAACTGTGGGCTTTGGATCCTGGAATTAAGAAGAATAACTACTCTAAGCTTTCCAAAAGTAGGAGAAACTGTAAGAAGAGTAATTACTGTAAGCTTTTCAAAAGTAGGAGAAACTGTAGTTGCAACAATTGAGTAGGTAATCGGAGCACAATTAACGTATCCACATCGTTGATAGAATGCCACATGATCGGCCGTAGACAAGTAGACCTAGACTTCTCTCATTTTGAGCTTTTCTTCCTCACTATTTACGAACATTTAAATAAAATATATAACCAACGAATAACGTAAAGCATCTATGATATAGATTATATACCTCAGTGAAACCCAATTTTGTAATATAGCTCTCAATGGAAATCATGAGAATCTTTCCCAGGCCCTTTCCTCTCTCGTTTCTACTTACAATGACAGATTCAACCCAACATGACGACGGTCTATAGATAACTAAATTGTATTTAAAAGATAAATACGAGTGAAAACTGAATAATACGTTGGAAGAAAATAAATAAATAAATACAGGTAAAACAACTAATCTGTTAGGAAGAAGACAAATTCTTGCATGTCCAACAAGTTTATCTGTCTCGTTTTCTATAAGCAAAAGGGCCATAGGAGGAGAAAGTCGACAGGATTTGGCTTGAGAATGCTCACGGGCACCATCACTACGTGGCCATTCCTAAATTTTAATTCCTTTCTGTTCTCCCACTTTTTATTCATACTTTTTCTGAGAGTTCTATGTATTTAAAAACATTTAATTGTTCCAAATATCAATATAAACCTCATTAAGCAATTCAATGCACTTTCTATTGAGATCCTGACGACTGTGGAGGGGTGTCAAACTATATCTGTTCATATTGAGTCTATAAATAAATTATGCATAACAGTATATAATAATAGAATATATTTTGTTAGTCATATATATATATATATATATATATATTCTTATATTTATAAATAGATTCTAAAGATAATTTAAAAATTTCTTTCTTACATTAGCCTTGATATTTCTAAGCTTAAATGATAGTCCTATACAAAAAGTGCTCTATTGATGATTGTACAGTTAATGCTCCCTAGGGAAATTTCCTTCTTCGGTTTGAAAGGTAACTATACACCTAAAATGTGTAGATGTCTAGTACGTAGTAGTTTTAATGTCATTGTGAGCAAAGATAAATCAATTATCTTTACTATAAAATTATGCTAAGCGAATGTTAGAACGGATAGATTACTTTTTTGGAACTGTATATTTAGAATTTTAGTTGTACGTATATAGGAATGTAAGAAACGTGATTCCCTTAAATAATGGGGGAACGGAAAATCCCTCTCATAAAACAGAAGTATTTACATCTCACTACATTAATTTTCATGGTGCAAAGATAGGAAGTTAAATACCATTTAACATGAGAATTATTCATATTTAGGAAAAAGGTGAATAAAATTTAGGCGGGATTATATTTTGCGTCTTTCATATAGTAACCTAACTTGATTGGTGAAGACAAGTTTATATTAATAAGTAAAGCCATTTTAATAGAAGTGGTTCTCACACTCGTGCACTTTTGCGTATTTGTTAAATGAACTAATGGGTTCTGAGGAACATTTAACAGCAGTATTTGCCTTCTAGATTTTTGAACCCTCAGTGATTGTGGTAATTTCTGCTGGTATTAAGGAAATAATTTTTCTTCTAAAATTTATTCTATTTAGAAGTTCAGAGTATTGTCCCCATTATTTTAATAGTTTGAAGTGATGATTTATGATAACATTTTGTGAAAGCTCAAGGGTTATAGATTTTACCAGTTATGGAAATATTACCAGCGATATGTCTGTCTTACCTGGGATGCCAATTACTAGTTCTCAACCAGTGAAATCTAGCAAGGATACAAGAATTCGGAGTAATACTGACAGTGAACTCATGCAGAATGTATTGTCATATTCAGAATACGATGGAGGGGACGGGGCACCATACAGGCAAAATAGTTTTTTCTCATTATTATAAAATAACAAATATTTCTTAATTTTGAAGATTTTTAAGAGCAAGGATTTATGAATTATTCGGATTGATTGACAAAGAGCTTGATGCCCTTTATGCAGAAAATTGTGCACGTGGGTTTTATATTATGATTGTTTATAGTAATCTTTGTATAAAAAAGATTGTAGATTAAAAGGAAGTAGCCAAATGCATATTCAGTGCGGGCGAAAATAGTTGCACTGACGGAGACATATGATGATTCATCTGTACTGCAGCATGAGGCGTTTACCACTGCAAACGAAAATATGAAAGGAAGTGGACGGAAAGGCGAGATTTCCAGTTTCATTTAATGTTGTTAGTCTAAATAAAAAGGTATGATACGAATTCTTTTTTCTCTCATCCAATTCGGACACTGAATTACATGTAAAGAAGCTAATGTCTTTCCGTAACTGTTTAAATTCTAATACATTATTTAGTTTTTACTTTCAGCTATGCATGTAGGTCAGAAATTAAGAACTGCGTTTCGTGGACCACCAGGACGCCTCGTTTTTAAAGTAGGAGGAAGCGATGATGAACGTTTCCGGTTTGTCTATCAAACTGGTTAATCTCTTATAAAAAATCATTTAAATTTCATTTAAGGATGTCTCGCCGTTTTGAAGGCCACCGCGATGGTGTTTGGCATATAGCTGCAGACTCAGCTAGTGGAATTTGTGCTAGTGCGAGCGCAGGTATTTCGTTTTTCTTAATTCATGTACTTGCTAGAAATGATTGCTCCTAGTTTTTCTGTTTCTACTTATTAGAACAAAACGCATATATTTAGACCATACAGCACGTATTTGGTCGCTAGACTCCGGAGTCTGTCTATATACGTATGCAGGACACTCTGGATCTGTTAACTGTGCATCATTTTCCCTTCAGTCTGAAGGTCAATTATTAGATGTTACTGTAGCTACAGCTAGCGGAGATGAATCGGCTCATATCTGGAAAGCCACAGTTGGAAGTGAGCATGTTTTAAATTCGAAGAAATGTCAAGTATTATCCTACTAACCACTGGCTCTTTTTCAGTATTCTAAATTTATTAATGAATTTAGATCAGCAAACTCATATAAACTCAGAAGAGGATGATGATGATAAGGAAATTGGTGAAACAGGTGTCTATTCTTATTATAATATGCGACTTTATTCTTCGGTTCTAGCTGAATTATCTAGACAACGAGATAATAACTTCATCGGATGGTATTCGCAGTAAAACTCCACTTTTGAGGCTTACGGGGCATACAGGAGTAGTTATAGGTTGCGATTGGCTTGCAGGTAAGGACATAACTTTCCTTAGTATTTCAACACTTATAACATATCTCTTTAGGGGGAGACCAACTTATTACTGCTAGTTGGGATCGAACAGCAAATATTTATGATGTTGAGCGTGGAGAGGTTCTTAATATTCTCAGTGGTATGTGTTCATTTGTTTTGCAAATTTTTGATTTAAAAAAAACACCATTTTCAGGCCATGAAATGGAGCTTAATCACTGTTCGGCACATCCAAGCCGAAAATTGGTAGTGACTTCATCAAAAGACTCAACATTTCGCCTCTGGGATTTTCGTGAAACAATACAATCTGTTGCCGTTTTTCAAGGTCATCAAGAGTGGGTAACTTTGGTACTATTTGTGCATTTATTATTACTAAATTATTTTCCAATATAGTTCGGTGACTTCTGTTTCATTTTCTGCTGGCGACAGAATCGTATCTGGTAGCGATGATAGGACTGTAAAGGTAAACATTTGTTTCACATATGTGTAGTATCAACAGATAAAGGAATGTACTGAATTTTTTCGTGTCCTTATCAGTCGCAAAATTAATTAACAGGTTTGGGACTTGCGTAATATGCGCAGTGCCATGTCAACTATACGTCTTTCTTCGGCAGCTAATCGATTATCAGTTAGTAAGGCACATGGTGCAATAGCAATTCCACTCGACAATCGACACGTCAGGATCTATGATTTGAACGGAAATCGCCTACCAAGGGTCCCAAATAGAAGGGTTAGTACGAAGCTTGACCTATTACTAGTTTGATATGGTATTTTTTCAGTGTCATTCTCGCATGGTCTCATGCGTAGCTTGGGCAGATGATCACATACACAACAATCTCATCACTTGTGGCTTTGATAAGGCTGTCGTAGGTTGGAAGGTTGTATTGACTAAAGAGTAGGACATTTTAAACGCAAAATTATGTTGGATGAAATATCACATTTTTAATCTGTATTCCAATTTCAGAAGTAATTCTCATATTTATAATGAAATTATCACATCGATAACATCACAATTATGCACATGAATACCATCTGCATTGCTCACCTCTAATATTGCCACAATTAATCAAAAAAATTACAAAGCACCATGAGAAACTGAAAAGCTGCCCTCCCTGTAAACCTGTTGGATGTAGGGGGAGTTTGTTGCAGCTCACATATACAAACCATGGTAAAACTATACAATAACGAGGTTTGGGTGAGCAGTACTATACAAATTATACTTATTTTTTAACCGTTCCAGTAGTATTAGAATTGAAAGCATCAACAGGGTTACCATATTCACCGTCTTCCAAATCACGAAATGACTCCCCGGGTGAAACTTCACCTATCTCAAGTTTGCCGCCAGAAAATCCAGACGACATTTCAGCTAACCTATAAGATTTACATTATCAATACTGTCCAAATTTATTGAAATTTATTTTCATAAAGAATACCAACCTCTTATCCACCTTATCAATCATAGCCTGGAAATCGTCAGGCGTTGGTTGGGCACCCTCTGCTTTGGAAACTGTAACCCGTGCAGCAACATCCCCAGTCCGTAGAACGTCGTCGAGGAAGTCATCACCGAAGGGGTCTTAAAGCATTTAAAGTATAGAAGAATTACATACAGGGAAGGAAAGTATCGGGTATACGTGAAAACAAACTAACAAACCATATTCTTTGCTGCCGTTTTTGCTCTTTTCATTTGCTCTGGGATTAAATGAATCATCAAATATGTCTTCCATCTTTGCCAACTGAAGGTTTTCTAGACGACGTCCTACCTATACTAAGCAATACCACCTATTATTCGTGCTACTTTATATAATGTCAAGGGTTGACGTACCTCAGGGGCGGAGTTCCTTGGTGGTATAGTCCTTCTAGGAGCTACAGGTGGTGGCGGAGCAAGGGATGGGGTGGGGCATGGTGGAGGAGGTTGGGAGGGAGCTGGTCCTGATGGAGATGAGTGGATAGGAGATGGCTGGTCATGGTGACCTGGACAAAATACTTTAGTTTGACTTCAAGTGTGTTAAGTTAACGAGCCTGCTTTATGTACAACTTCGTTATTGATAAGTTGCTATATCAAAAAATACTAGACAGATTCTTCGAAAACAAAAACGAACCATTTGTAGCAACAGTATTAAGTGGAGATTGCGAGGATGCTGAGACTAGATCAGCAAATGGATCGGACGAAGCAGGAACGGAATTCATATATGGAGCTGTATACAGCTGGTGCTACAATGGAATAAAATTAGTTTAGAACAATTTCCAGAAAATTGGAAAAAAATTACATTTGAGAGTTTAGTAGTTACTCCAGGTGGTGGACCAGATGGTACTGGTGTTAATGGTAGAGCAGGAGCATCAAGTAATGAAATCTTCAATAAATTGTAAGGGGAAACAGGATTAATTAATTAAAGAAAAAAAATCAACGGATACATTATTCGCATTTACCTACCATTTGTGTAACTTTGTTATTATTTATGGCTTCTGCCAATCGCTCACTTAGAACTTGGTTCTCTGACTCCAATTCAGCAATTCGCTTTCGTAAAACGAACACTTGCTTCTGGTTCTCTAATGACGTCTTGTTTTTGTCCATGTATCTCTTAAATATGCATAGTTGTATGTGATTACTATAACGAAAATAAATAGAATTACCTTATACGCTAAGTCAAACGCTTCTCCCACGGTAAGTGTAATTTGCTCAGCCATTTTGTCACTTAGAAAAACGAAACAGTCATGGCGGTTTGGCTCATTCTCAGACTTAGCAATGAAGGAAAACACACGCTTATCCTTGAATAGAAGCATTTAACAGATATCTCTTATATTTACCAATTTCATACAAGTCATAACCTCTCTAGGCTTACACACAAATAAAAATAACCTGTTTGTCATCAGCACAAAATGAAATTTTTTGAAGTGGATATCTATGCAGAACCATTTTTGTCTTCGAATCAACAATAATAACACCCTCTACGTTAATCTGAATGTCAACCTTCTGAAGCTTGGCTCCTGAGTGACCCGTTTCAGATCGTTTCACCTTAATTTATATAGGTGGTAGTATTGGTATTTAAAAGCAACAAACTAGACGCGAAATTAATAAAAATGAATACAATGTAAGGTAAATTATAAAATAGAAAACCTGGAGTTGAAATCGAATAGCATGTATAGCATCACGAATGGTATCAGTACCCTTGGCTTCCTTAACTTCCTGTGATCCAAGAAATTTAACTGAATATTCTACACGACCATTCAGTAGCACATCTAAATAGTTTCTACCTATTATTTTTTCTCATGACTTATGATGACTCAATATTTTTCGAATCAACTTTTATCATGCGAAACTCAAGTGAATGGTATAAGTTAAGCAGTAAAAGACCTAACCTAGCTAAACACCTTCGGAAAGTGACAGTACGAACTGATACGGTCAGATGATAATAGGCCATAAAATTAATCAACCATACATGAGAAATAGATAATCAGACGATTAAGTGAAGTATAATCCCATGCAACGAATTTCAGCCATCAAGAGAACACTTTTAGTAACCTGGAGGATGTATCCATGTCTTTCCGGATCCACCACCGTACTTAGCCCCATTATTAGAAGATGACGACTGTCCAGAACTCAACACCTAAACGAAAAATAAAATAGAAGAAAGTGGGAGATAAATTTTTGTTGTACCTCATTCACAGAACTAGATATCGAGCGTTTGAAAGTTCTGTATAAATCTCTTCCTTTTGACGTCATCTGAAAAACAACCTCCTTAGCTAACAAACATACCACATAAAGTTTTATATACATAAATACTAGAAAGTGGAAATCAGTCCAAAATCTATTTGGCAAAAACAAGTGAATAAATTTTTACGACTTGATAATTTCCGATACGTAGAAAACGTAAATTTACGAGCCAATAATATTCGAAAGCAATAGGAAACCTGTTAGATGGAGTACACTGTATTATAAATAACGTTACTAAGGATTGATAGTAACACATGCAATAACACCAGTTCTTTCAGAATAAGGAAAATAGATATAAAAGACACCATCAACAGTACATTTAACAAGAAACCTGAAGTGGGGAAGATATCTTGTGATCTATGTACCTGGTCGGCTATCATGAAAGGCAAATGTATTCGGATTCAATAGCGGGGAGCGGTCAAGGTCGCCAATGCAAACAAGCAATACATCAATCAATAATTGCAACTGCCATGGGATACCACTGTTATAATTATGATTTAATGCTTCATTCCAAGCAAATTAGGATGCCAACTAATACATAACGTAAATTAAATTACTACAAGTTTATTGATGGCCTCAATCGCGATACTCCTTGCTACGATAAAGCAGTTCAATCACTATTGCCTTTCAAAAACCAAGTATTAAAAAACTTTATTTTTGTTATTATACATTATAGTATAGTTGCATTTCAACTATAAATACACTAATCTAAATATAAGGTATCAATTCCACTATAGTTAAAACAATATCCTATAGTTATTAACATTAATTGACCTTAGAATTTCCCAGTTACAATCTCCACCAAGACATTCCATAGCGTGTATGTGCATAATTCATGAAGGCTTCAGTACGTCCTTAAATACAATAAATGAGTTACTAAAACCAGAATTACACATATTGATAAAGATAATTAATAACTGGTACCCACCAACACCAGCACAAGCAATATCTCTATCGTAAACATGGCGAGATACAGCTTCTTTGACGACGTTATTATTCACATTTTCTATTGCTTCCTCGATTTCAACCATTGATCGAATTTTACCCGTGTAGAGAAGCTAAGATTATATTAATCAAAAACGAAGGACAGTAATATTTCAATCTATAATATCTCACTTCCTTAGCGTTAAAATCGGCCTTTTGAGTATTTGTTTCAAGGTTCTGGTAAACAATTGTCCGCAATTGATTACGTGCCATCTGAATCTCGTCTTCAGTTGCGGATATTGCTAGATGCTGCAATTAAAAAAGAAAGAAAGAAAAAAGCCATATAAAATATGAGAGAAAATTACCTTCCATTCATGTTGGACGCTCTTCATTATACCGGCTGAATCATTTAAATCATGTCCATCGCTAACGAAATAGATCCCAAACAAGCCAGTATCCCTATGAATGCTCATCTTTAAAATGTGTAAATGGTGAAATAGATAGTGTAAAGTTCTAAGACAAGTAGCTACATAAGATGATTTAAAAACATACTTATAATGAATGTTGAAATGTTGTATAAAATGCAATCCATATCCATGACTGATTTTTTGAATAAGGCGAGAAGGTGCATTACGAGAAGTGGCATGAGTCACATCCCACTGACCTAAATTGAAAGAGTAATAAATATATTTATAAAAATATCTAGAAGATACTAGTTTGCAATAAAATATTACGTACTATACAATATTTAACTTTAGAACTTACCAATGAACTGATTAGCGACTTGTAAAGCAACGGCATCTTTGTGTCCGTAACCAACACCCTTAAACACATAATTAGAAATACCAAAGCATATAAATCTCTACTTTTCTCTAAATAGGGGCACATGTTTGACCTCCACTGCTACAGCAGAATACATGTGGGGGATGTTATCATTTCGATATCTGTATTCTGACCCAGTAAAGCGAGTTCCAGAACTCTGAAATGACAATATTGAAAATGCCTTAACAAACACATTCCTAAACAGCATCGGTCAATAGAGGAATAAACACAAAATAATATTAATTTACCGTAGGAACTTTTCTAGGATACTCATTCTTCATATCACCAAAATAAGTTTCAGCTAAGCGACCCATTTTAGAACAGGAGCAACCTCCTCCAACAGCAGAAAGAACCATACGAACCGGTTTATAATTATCTTCTAACCATTCTCTAAGTTGTTGACTACTAAGTGCCTAAAGAATACTATTTCAATATCAGTTTAGTTAGTGATATGCTGTTTAACTACAACACGATATAAAATAATAAAACTCAGAATAACTAACTTTGAGAGATTCGGTTATTCCAAGAGGACTTCTAGCCATAGGTGTTCCTTGAAAAGCAGTAGCATGCAAATTATCAAAGACAACTCCTTGAAGATGATCGTCTGACTGCTCCAATTCTTGCAGTAAAACTGTTCTCTCTGACTCCAGTGAGGTAGAATCTAGCTTACTATTGCGTAAAACATCAGCCAGGATATCCACGACTGAAAACAATTAGTGATTGATCATAGTTTACCTAAATAATTTAAGATCGGGATAGGTTTAGGCAATTTCAGTTAGAAAGTCTGCTGTTTGATAAATTCAACTCACACAGAAATATAGTGTAAACAAACCCTTCTCAACATTTTGAGCGGAAGCTTGAACATAGACACCCGAGTGGTCCCGAGAAGTAAATGAATTCAGTTTCGCCCCAATAGCATCAAGTTCACTTTCTAGAGCTACGGAAGTACGTTTACCAGTACCCTTTAATTAAATGATAAAATTAAATAAAAATTTCATTTCAATCAGAATACCTTAGTCATCCTCCACTTTATATATATATATATAAACTAAAAGCTATAAGGATCAAAAGACATCTTGTGAACGTAGAACAAAAACATAAAGTGCTACCTTATGGATCATCCGTTCCAAGAAGTGAGAGATGCCATTATTTTTTTCAGTCTCAAAGCGAGATCCTGTTTCGATCCATACTCCAACCTTCAATGTTATACAATATGAGAAAGTCTCCAGATCACTAATTACTGTATCACATTACAATTATTTTGAAAAATAATACACACTGTAGCTGTAGGCTTTCCGTTATCTTCAGCAGCCACGCGGAAACCATTCTTCAAGGTAGTGATTTCTGTTAATGGTTGATTAGTTAAGATGTCCTTCACAGAAAGAGAAGCAACACTGCGAATCTGTTGATAACCAGATTATATTGCAAAAGTATTTAAAAGGAAGGAGTAAAATACATGAACCCATACAGACCTGGTTACTAAGAACAGGTCGAAGTGATGTTGTAACAACAAACCTTAGAACCATAGTTATATCTCAATCAAGTTCACCTAGAAGTAAATGTTCATTAGTAAAAGTAATCCTAGTAAAAACGTGACTGAATAAACCAAAACAAAAGTAGATTTCTTTATCGTGACATGAACTCTAGGATGTCCATGTTAAAGCAAATCTAAAACTAGGCTGAACTAATGAGCTACACATTAAATAGGCAACTCATTAGGTTTAATATAAATTAGAGAACCGAGAGTTTAAACTAATTAAATTCCATGTTGCTTCTAGAAATAGAACAAAACCTATGAAGCAAATATGATAGCAAGCCAAAATATGTCATAATGCTGATATACAAATCAGCCAGAAAATATATTTAGTGTAACAACTTAACATACTTAAGTTTACACACTAGTGAAGCGGCACCAAAGTTTTGAAGATCTAATATTAACATGTAATGATCAATAAGGGAATTTAGATAAGACATATTTATACCAACCACTAACTATTTCTGAACTACTCATCCATCTTTAATAAATAAAGTTCACAACCCATATAGTATTCCCTATAGTACCATGAAATCGTGTCGGGGTGTTTAAATGTTATTAAAGGTATTTAAAATAACGAAGTTTCTGTTCATTGCATACCCTCTAGCCACTTATTTGCTTTCTACTTTTGGTAGTCCTCTTTGATAGTATTTGTCACTGCTTTTCTCTTCTTTATTGTGTTACAACTTATGTAAAATAGAGGACTGTAACTAAAATGTTTTTCTTGTAATTTTTGTTTTGGATTCATATGTATACTCATAGTTTAGTACTTTTTTATAATGAAAAAATAGAACTGTTACAAATTGAATTAGGCGAAACACTTATATTCACAAATGTGGAATCTTCATTAGGCTTAAAAAAGCGTTTTATTTTAATATTTTGCATTAGGTATTTATAGTTACAGATTTTGATTCTCTAGATATGTCATCCCGACATCGCATCGACTTGGATGACGATAAGCGCCGCGACAAAGACAGAAGAACTCGTAGGTAATAAGCCATTTTTATTTTGTATATCGGTTTTGTTAAATTTAAAAGTTCAACTTGAATAATAGTTTCTACGTTAAAGATCAAGATCGCGATCTCCCAGGCGAAAAGAGCGTAGCCGAAGTCGTTCTCCTTTGAATAATCGCACAGCATCAGGGGAGAAGAAAGTCAGTTAATAGGTATAATAATATCAGGTGTGCGAAAATTGTTTCTTTTTCAGATTCAGTTAAATCCCTATAACAACCAGCCATTCACTAGTAAGTATTGGGCTATTTGGGAGAAAAGAAGTCAACTTCCCGTCTGGGAATATAAAGACAAGTTCATGGAAATATTGCATAACAATCAGTGTAAGATTTTTTAAACCTTGTTTGATTTGTGTAATTTTATGGAATAGTTTAGGTTTTTCTTATAATATCTTCTAAATCAAATATTTTTACAGGTATGACTCTTGTGGGTGAAACTGGTTCTGGAAAAACTACACAAATACCCCAGTGGTGTGTTGAATATGTTAAGCAACGTGCTGTACCAGGCCAACGCCGTCTTGTTGCGTGCACACAACCAAGAAGAGTTGCTGCAATGAGTGTTGCCACTAGAGTAGCTGAGGAGATGGATGTACAGGTTATTTTTATTCCTGTATCCGTAACTGAATTAACTACTTTTCAATGTTTCATTTGTTCATAATTCAGCTTGGACAAGAAGTGGGATATTCCATTCGTTTTGAGGACTGTGTTAGCGAAAGAACTATTTTGAAATACTGTACGGATGGTAGGTGACTGGCTTCTTATATACTAAAGTAATAATAACAATATTAACAATGATAGGTATGTTATTGCGTGAGGCAATGAACTGTCCTCTTCTGGATGGTTATGGAGTACTCATTCTTGATGAGGCTCATGAAAGAACTCTGGCCACTGATATTCTTATGGGACTCATTAAGGTGCGCTTAATTACTAAGCTTATAACATGAGATAAAAGATGAACATTGTTAGAATGCTTTTACACAAAACTGCATGCCAAATTACTTCGATGTTAATAAGAAGTTTACTTATTAGGTATTATTCCATGTGTATGAGTGATTGTATCTTTTTAGGAAATTGTGAAACAACGCTCTGACATTAAAATTGTTATTATGTCTGCCACTTTGGACGCTGGCAAGTTTCAGAATTATTTTGAGAATTGTCCTCTTATGTCGGTACCAGGAAGAACTTTTCCTGTTGAGATATTTGTAAGTATACGTCTGCATTTGTATTAAGAAACAATTAATAATAAATTTGGAATAATTACATGCTTTTTAAGTAATTTTTATATTTAATTTAGATATTAGTAATAGTTTTAGTTTACTCCTGAACCTGAAAAGGACTACCTTGAGGCAGCTATTCGAACAGTTGTTCAAATTCATGTATGTGAAGAAACCGTTGGTGATATATTACTATTCTTGACTGGTCAGGAGGTTTGTATTAACAATAATTGTATATATCTTTGTGATTATTTATTTTATAAATTAAGTATTGACAGTATATATATATATATATATAACTTTTCCTACGAATTTTTTCATTTAGGAAATTGAGGAAGCGTGTAAACGGATTAAACGTGAAGTAGACAATCTTGGTGTTGAAGTAGGTGCTCTTAGCTGCATTCCCCTCTATTCTACACTGCCACCGAACATGCAGCAGCGGATATTTGAAGCTGCTCCACCAAATCGACCTAATGGGGCTATTGGTTGGTTAATTGCTGATAAATTTTAAAGTGTATTTTTCTTACATCAAGTTAAATTTTTTTTCATTATACTCTGTGTAGGGTGAATGCTTACTGTCTTGAATTCATAAAGGTCGGAAGTGCGTCGTCTCTACAAATATTGCTGAAACATCTTTAACCATTGACGGCGTAGTATTTGTGATTGATCCTGGATTCTCGAAACAGAAAGTATATAATCCACGTATTCGAGTTGAATCGCTTCTCGTTTGTCCCATATCTAAAGCTTCAGCTATGCAACGTGCTGGACGTGCAGGACGAACTAAACCAGGTACATAGTTCGTAACTTATTTAATTTGTCTTTTTATAAAATAAGAGGTTCACCTAATTTAGGAAAGTGCTTCCGTTTGTATACTGAAAAGGCTTATCAAGGAGAAATGCAAGACCAAACATATCCCGAAATCCTTAGGTGTGTGAGCCTATATTCTCGTCGTAATTACTCTTGAAAGACTTGTTTCAGGTCTAATCTTGGTTCCGTAGTTCTTCAGTTAAAGAAACTTGGTATTGAGGACCTTGTTCATTTTGATTTTATGGACCCACCTGCACCTGAGACCCTAATGAGAGCTCTCGAATTACTAAATTACTTAGCTGCTATTAATGATGAAGGAGAACTAACGGAACTTGGTTCACTTATGGCCGAGTTTCCTTTAGATCCTCAGCTTGGTAAGTGAAGCATATGAGAGTTTAGCAAGTATTGTAATTATAATTTGCTAATGTTAGGCATCCTTTATTTTCAAGAATTATGCTGAAATGTTGAGTTTTTCTTCATATAAATGACGGAATATATTTGATTACAGCAAAGATGTTAATAACATCGACCGAATTAAATTGCTCCAATGAGATATTATCAATCACAGCTATGCTGTCAGGTCAGTTTTTGAATTTTTCTACTATTAATAAAATTAAAATCATAGTTTTTCAGTACCACAATGTTTCGTACGTCCAAACGAGATGAAAAAAGAAGCGGATGATTCTAAAGCACGATTTGCACATGTTGATGGCGATCACTTAACTTTACTTAATGTCTACCATGCATTTAAACAAAGTTTGTTTGAGGCAGATATTTTACCTAATGAAAAGCAGTTACAATTATTCAACTAAACAACTTTCAACATTCAGATCATGAGGACGTTCAGTGGTGCTATGATAATTTTGTTAATTATCGATCTCTTAAAACAGCTGATACTGTCAGGACACAACTAGGGAGGATTATGGACAAAGCATGTTTTCGTTTAAATTATATTGAGGATAGAGTATTTATTTAGTTGTGTACTTTCAGTATAATCTACGGAGAGTATCGACAGATTTTAAGTCAAAGGATTATTACATCAATATCCGAAAAGCACTTGTAGCAGGATTTTTTATGCAGGTATTATTTTAAGTTTTCATGGAATGTCTGTGACTAAGAATTTAATATGTTATCGCATAATTAACAGTTTTATTTTGGATGCTAAGAGTTAATTTAAATCTTCGTAAATATATTAATATTAGGTGGCTCACCAAGAGCGTAGCGGACACTATGTTACTGTGAAGGATAATCAACTAGTAAACCTTCATCCATCCACTGTTCTTGATCATAAGCCAGAATGGGCTTTATACAATGAATTCGTTTTAACTACGAAGAATTTTATTAGAACAGTTACGGATGTCCGTGCTGAATGGTATGTGCAATTTTGTATTAGTGATTTTGATATTATTTATTGTGTTTATAGGCTGCTAACAATTGCTCCTCAGTATTACGACTTGTCGAATTTCCCAGATGGTGACACAAAGAGAAAACTGATGTACGTTTTCAATTCTCTCAAAAGCCTCGAATCAAAGAGAGGATACTAGATCTCTGAATTAAAATTTCAATTCATCTCACTATCTATTGTTTATTTATGTCCACCGCTCACAAAGATTAATTCAGTAGTGAATGCAAACTATTACGTGTTATCCTACTTTTGAAAGTATTTAAAGAGGGATAAACGTCAAAGCTAGGAATATCGATGGACAACCCTTACCAGGGGATTAAGAATTACTGAGCCTTCCATTTCCAACTTACAGATATAAGAACTGGACCTTTTTTTTCCTCGAATCCCTTGTTACATTGTTGTGCTTGTCGAATTTGGCCTCCAAGTATCTCCTCATTCTTTACCTTAAAAATTTGTATTTTGTGATTTAATTGTTTATGGTCCAATTTCACATGCGTTGTTAGTTGTTGGTTCTGTGTTGTAATGGAATGGGTTAAAGCTGTATCAACTTGGTAATAATAATTGTTTGCGGTGTCTCTTCGAGACATATTCTATTGATTTATGTTTAACACTTATGTGCGCAATATGCTCCAGTTTTAATTGCGTCCAGTATAAGCATCTTTTTGGTAGTTGATTATCAGTGTCGTATGTGGTTCACAGTTCTTCCAATCTGGTATAAACTGTCAGTAAGTATTGTTAATCATGTGTGATATGAGACTGGTTGTCGCTATATGGCTGGTTTTTAGATAACATTAGTTATTTGGCTAATCTACTTGGGAATGTGTCTGTCTACTTTCTACTTTGTCTTTTAAATGCCTATCTCCGCATAGTTTTTGCTTATCTTGTAATCATTTGAGACGATTGGCTGAGGCCTGAAGTATCAATCAGGTGTTCTCTGGTTAAGTAAGATTCGTTGGTGAAGATATGTAACTGGGAAACGATGGCTGGTCTGCAAATTTAAGGTTCGTAGGGAACGAATGGAGTGTTGTAGAATATTTGATAGTTTTTCAGTTCATTTTTTTCAAGTGTACTTTCAATTACTTGCCTAGTTCCTTCTACGATTCTAGTAACTTATCCTCAGAATTAAGATCACTTATATAAATTGGATTCAAATAAATGTTACTAGAATTATTGCGTCTAAAGTGATTATGGAATATGAATAATAGGTACTGTTTTGAGTTGTTTACTTGTAGAAAAGTGTTGCTCCAGGTATGTTTTTCGTTCTTCTATATTATTCTTACTTCCCTGAAGATTGCGACCTCGTCTTTCACCATTGTTTTACGTATGAACCGGTTTTGTCGGAAGTGATTTGATACGTGATGATCTTAATGTAGTATGAATCATCTTATAAAGGTATTTTATTGAGATATATGAAGTTTCATGAATCTATCGTGGAAATTATGGCAGATAACTCGAATAAGATATTTACGGTTTACAATGGGAAGAAATCGAAATCTCTGTTAGGATTTCTTAGTAAGATAATTAATAAGAAGATACAAAGTTTTCTTATTTGGAATTTCCCATTGCTAAATATTTTATTTGAGTTGCTCAATTTAGTATATCGTTGCATTTGGATTAAGTAATATTTTTCGATGTCACTTTATATGTATTGCTTTAGTTAATGTTATAGAGGGGGAACTTTATGCTCTTAGCATGCATAGAGGTAGCACTTATTTATGAAATAGTATTATAGGAAGCAAAAGCAAGAAATAATTTAGGAAACAAACGTCGCCTTCTAGATTTTTTAAGTGGTGCAAGATTGACATACGTGTCAAAACCACTCGCAAAATATTGCTTGTTCTAAAAACTTTAAGAATTATTTATGCGATTGTATCTTAAACTTGCAATTTGTGAATGTACTGCATTAAGTATTCTAAGTGATGCATTCATCTAACGTATTTCACTGATTTGTGGCTAATTGTCACCAGCACAATTCGATTTATACGCTAATATAGTGTTTTGCTCTATCGGAAATTTAGTGAATGATCTAAATGTATGGGGAATCTGAGTCAACTGGAAGTAGGAGTTTGCATAGTAATTCTTGATACCAGAGGTTCAATGAGTGTTGTCTATAGCGTCAAAAAGTGATACCTGTTGTCATTCACATATACATTTTCCCAGGTTTTCCACGTCCGCTGTTTTTTTTCGAGATTCAGTTCACGTGAGCGCATCTGCTGGGTTTCTATGAGATTTATCATTGGACGATTATGACGTATCTTTTGATCCGCCTAATATTCGTGATATATAATTATAATCCCTTCCCCCATAAGATCATCCGGTGACGTTATCGGTACATATATCGGAAGTTTCATGTTATTTTACGGTACCGTATATGTTCCTATTTCTGGTTTCTTTTCGGTTTATGAGCGTAACTTCGTGACTTTCTAAGATTTTACTGTGTATCATGGTTAAACATTGGTTTTAGATCAGTTATAGCTTCTGAAGGAATGTAACTTCCAGCATAATAATTTTAATTTAGGGCCTAACATTATCAATTTTGAAATTTTAAATTTAAGTGACGTGTAAGATCTATAAGTTAGAGCAGATAACGTTTATCCTTTTGTGTAATATTTACTTGTCTTCCACCTATTCTTATCAAATACTGTTGTTCGTCTGTTTTCACTTAAAAACAGGGTTCTATTGCTAAATTGTTGATTTTCCCAATATTTTGGTCGTAGCTATTGAAACCAGATGTTGGCGTGGTTCGTAGCTTTCCACTTTATCGTATCGTAATTTCCATAGTGAGTTCACTTTTTTTGTTGTATTAATTTTATCATTTCTAAGCAGTTACAACTTGCACTTGTATTGTACTCTTTTCTCGCGCTTAACTGCGTGGGATCGTATGATTATCTACGATCTGTTTTTTATTTGTCTTAAATAATGTTTTAATCTGAAATCTACCAATCCATTAATCTATTTTATTATGTAAATTTATTATGAAATACTTGTTCTGATTTGGTAATTCCATAGGACTGATTCACACTTAACATGGTGTAGCTGAAATTGCATCATTTCTCGCAACTCTCGTTGATGACATCATCCGTCCACCTTATTGGTATATGAGACTGAAATCCTTTTTATTGTTATTGAGTACTATTGTTTTCATCGTATTTTTTCTCTTTCACTATATGCAGGAATTCTGTCTTTTGCTATATGTATATTTCTTTTTATGTTATCCTCATATTTTCCCTTGTATAGACGGTGTTTCCTATGACTTTCATTAAGCCAGTTTATTTCAATTTTTCTTCGTAGATTACAAACATCAAATCCTCTTATCTTTTGGAGCTATTTTTTGTAGTTATAAACTTGAAGTTCGTAGATAGCTACCATAGCTAGGTTACTAGTAAGACTTCAGTATTAACAGTTCTCCCATTAGTGTTCTGACACTATCATTTGACTATTTTGGCTTATGGTGTATACTTAGATTAGCTGACTGCCAAGATAGTTCATTGACCACGTTCTATGTCTAGTTTGTGGATTTTTCTTTTTATAGCCCTTAGAATTTTTCTTCTTCGTTAAACCTCTTTTCTAGATACCACACTTTCCTCTCCTTTGCCATCTAAACTATCTTTTCCGTTTCCAAAATCTATTATTTTTATAGTCTTTTAATTTGAATCTTAAATAAATTTACATATACATATAATTTAAATCATATCGATTTTTTTAAATCTCTTTAAATTTGATAGTTTTACTCTTTTTATATCATCATTCCATCAACCAAATACGTGGAATCAGTTATCTTAGGATGATTTTTATCGTAAACTTAAACTACCTATTAAGGAAAGTATTTTTATAATTCTATATTTCCAAGATTTTAGATACTTTTAAATTTAATCATTTAAATTATGTTCTCACAACCTATAAGGTGATTTCCGTCCTTCATTTATCTAATTATGCCCTAATGTTGACTACTATTGGTATATTTCCCTCTTCACGAGTGTTCTAATCTTCTGGTTGTTTTTGTTCCCCTCTAACCAGTTTTCTGTTTACTACTCACAAGTATTCCAGTCCACCCAATTGACTTCTGTACTCTTTAAGTCAGAAATAACTGCGTGCTAGATCATTTATTCAATCTATATTTTAGTAATATTGTTTTTTGTTATTTTTTTACAATATTTGCAGAACAGCAACTGTATGACGTAACTTTAATTTCAATTCACTTCTAAGCACTGGTGATTTTGGTTTCTTGAACGTGTGTTTCAGCAGAACTTCTTGTTCTTTTGCTTTCTTGTCTCTGAAATCTTATCTAACTGACTGTCACTAAAAGTTTCCGGTCATCTCTGCTATTCTGCATACTCTATTTTGTCACCACAGCGTGATAGACTGCGTCATAGCTTATAGAATCGCACACTGTAGTCTTATCTTTCTTATCTTATGGATTCAGTAACTCTCACTACTTCAGCAATGCACATTGCTTATCTTTAGGGATCACAGTTTGCACTTTTCACTCAGTAATGTCTAGAGTGTCATAACTTTTGTTTTTCCAGCATTACTTGTGTTTTATTTCCTATTCCCTCCTTTTCTATCAATTCTCTAATTTTCTTGTTTTTTCTAACCTCTTAGTACTGCACTCTGTGTTCAGTAATATCTTCTAATCTCTATGTTATCATAACGTTCCATATCTTTTTGTTTCAGATCCTGTCTCTCTGCGTTCTGCGCAGTCTCTGATCTTTTCGAAGCATTCGCCACGTGCTCCTGTGCCTATATAAGACGTTAGGAGATACGAATAGACTGATAGATAAATATGGTTCGCGAGTTACGGTATCTAATCATTTCGCAATGGTTATTCGTATATATGACGTGGGGTTTACTTTTAACTTCCACTCTTTTCCTTATTTCTGTCCTCCTTGCATACTTATTTCATCCATCTTTTTCTTTTATTCTTGTACTACCAATAGTAAAAATTACTGCATTTTTTTCCACTTAACTTTTAAGCTCCTGTGTGCGTTAATTGGGAATTTTTGTGGCATTTCATACTAATTTATAACAAGGATTCATATTTCCGTCAGTATGTCTATCTGTTTTTCTATATATACCTTTTATTTTTACTGAATCTGTCAGCATAAGTCCCCTACTAAGCGGTTCCTTATCTTATTTCTCGATGCTTCGGCGAATTCTTCTAAACACTGATATGGCCTTAATTATCATATCTTTTACCTGTCCACTGTCATCTTTCTATCGGTGCCTTTCTTATAGTTTTCTACGTCATTTCTCCTTAGTTCTGTTTTCTCTTAACCAGTATTCTTTTTTTTTTGTCTTATCTTTACACTTTTAGATGTCACTCCCACATCGTCGTCGACCGTCAGATGTAGCTCATGATCTGTTTAAAACTATAATCGGAAGATTTAGACGAGATGATACAAAAAGAAGTCTCTCTACGGGAGATTTAGCTGATCGTGAATCTGACTACATGATTATTGACTACTCGCAAGCTCCCACGACTGTATGTCACCCGTTTTATTATTTATTCTTTCATGTTTTTATACATTTAAAAATTGTCTCTTCCTTGGTCTTAAAGTTTCTCACATTATCCCTTGTTTATCCTTGTTTTTAAGTTCTCATTATTCTTACAGAATTCCATTGTAGAGTTCACTCACTCCACACTTTGATGATTGTGATCGTGTACCAATGCGATTTGGAAAGGGTTCACCGTACTTGATGAAACAGCATCTCTCTTCAGTCAGACGACTTATGTCCACAGGTTCACAGGAAAAAGTCAGCGATGGTGAGCAGTATATTTATTTATGTGGTATTCCTTTTTTGTATTTAGTTTTCTTCTTTGTATTTATGGTTTTTAGTTTCTCTCGCTGATTTGCATCGTTCTCAACTTTGGTTCTACCAAGATCTTAATATAAAAAGGGCAGAACGTTTTTTACTAAGTACAGGATGTGAAGAAGGGTAATTTTATTATGCACATATATCTTACTTTACTAAGATAATTTTGAGGGAATTATTTATAAAAACTATTTTTTATTAGTTATATTTATGATTTTTTTTTCAGATCTTTCGTCATTCACAACTTTGATACTCAGTATGTGCTTAGCTATGTACATTCAGCAACTATACATCATATACGAATTGGCTATTCAGTCAAAGAGAATGGTGAAGCCAAGTTCAGATTAGATATTGATAAAAGCTTTAGGTTAGTAGAAATATATATAATTTACTATAATTATTGCTTGCAGTTTAACTATTTTTCTGTATCACTTTCTCACTTAAAATTGTCTAAATAATTATTTCAGGAACCTTTGTGATCTTGTCTCATACTACCGCAAGCACAAAGCATTCGTTCTTCCAATGAGGCTGAAGAATGGGGTACCGAGACCAATTAGAATAAAGCGTGCTCCATTGAGAACAAGAGCGTAGCTGTACTTATTAATCGTTATTTAGTAAAATGATTGTCTCTGTCATTCGCTTTTCTGTCTGTATTATATTAGAAATTCTGTTTTAAAGTGCTATTTAAATGCGATTTCTTAAATATAACATTTTTCCAAAGATTCTTTAAATTTGGCTTTTGATTGTCGGGTAAGCGTAGTAATTAGGTTTTTGTTTGTTTCATATCGGTTTTAAGAAACTGTCTGTATCGAGAGAGAAGTTTAAAATAATAGATGAATAATTCATTTTTCATAGTTGTCACATTACAGTAAACCCGACTGTTGTTAGTATTATATGGAAGAAGATATCGTATAAAGTCATGGAAAGGGCTGTGGGTTCATTAACTGTTATATGTATATATATACAAATATTATTTAACACTAGTTTGGGATAATTTATATGATTGAACCAGAATGAAACTATGCATGTAGAGATCAGAATCGACGGTGGCGAGCTGTTATTGAATTGGCTATGCACTCAGCCAACGATTTTCCATATTCACATTTGAATCTAGTAAAATGAATATCATGACAGAAGAAAGATGAAAAGAACAAGTTAAAAGAAAGATGGACTAACTTATGATAGAATGTTGTCGTGTCCACTTGATAACATCGGTGGACCATCCCATTCATCAAAAGATCTCTTCCGATGTCAATGAACAAACCATCATCCACACATCCTTAAGATATCCAGATTAATCAAAGTGAGTGGAATAAGATAATACAACATATTTCCGACTTAGATTGAAACAAATATTTTGTATTCATAAGATCTCTTTACTTACCCAACACCTCTAACGAGCCGCCAGTTTTGCATTGATAGCGCACGTGCTTGTCTGTCCATATCTGCCCAAAACTAAAGTGCTGACCGTCTCGAACACAACCAATTACTAAATAAAGCTTTAGTGTTTTCTGAAATATCTTTTTCTTCGTTATATGTTCCAAGACAAATCTACCAAATACCACTTAGCCAACGTAAATTCATTTTGTAATTTCGTTTCCCTTCAAATTTTCTCCTATTTTCATCTAAATAGTGAACCTTTTACTGTGTACCGCACCCTTCCATTGCCCACCACCTCGCATTCATGTTTATGTTTCCCAATTATACGTGCTTCACCAGTCATTAGTAACTCATTTACCGAATTCTGAAGAAAACATCCTGCAAAAAATAAAATTTAATTAGTAAATCATAGACAACAAACTAGTAATTAATTGATTTTACCTTCTACAACAATACCATCTTTTCCACACGTTAATTTGAATGAACCGTTCTTGAACGAGTCACCTATGCTGTAGTGGACACCGTTTTCAAAACACATTGATTCTGAACAAAAAAAACACAATAATACACAATACGGACGTCATTACAAAATTGAGCATCACACTTAGTCCAATAATCTGAAAATTTCAAGGCTCGAAAAACTCATTTTTAGTAAATATACAACATATTTTTAGTATAGAGCCTACAGCTAACAACTGATCTTACTGTGAAAATTTGCAGTGTTTTGCTCGACACTAGATAGATGAAAGTCGGCTGTGAGAAGAGATGTGATATGTTGTNCTTCTCAAGGGCCTATGGTCCGAGGGAGGCGTCGAATTCCTCCAGTGTATTCTGGGGACGATTTTTGGAGTGGCCGTTGGAGGGGTGACCCGCCTATGGTTTCAGATCTCGAATGTGTCTCGCTACGAACTCGGTGGCTAGGTGATTCCGTCAGAGTGGGGTGTAGTCGTGCAGGTTCATTTAAATCTTAGTGAGCGCTACTGCGATGGGAATGGTAGACT
>JAJAVP010000224.1:0-33662 GCA_020740425.3 Heterorhabditis indica | reverse complement strand
TTCTCACAGCCGACTTTCATCTATCTAGTGTCGAGCAAAACACTGCAAATTTTCACAGTAAGATCAGTTGCTAGTTGTTTCGTAAATGTCACCAATGTATCCCGCGCTGACGCAGTCTACCATTCCCATCGCAGTAGCGCTCACTAAGATTTAAATGAACCTGCATACCCAGTCACTATTTTTAGAAATTGTAAACTTTCCCCTCTTCGATACAATAAGGCCGGTAAGTAAGTATAAATAGTGGTGAATGCCATTCCTCCCAAAGTCAGTTCTGATACTACCAGCACGAAACCCTTAAATCTGACCTATGACTAATCTGTCATTTTTTCAGATGCTTTTTTTGATATGTAGATTCGCTCTTATTTAAAAGTCTAAAAGTATTTTTTTATGAAAAGTGTAATTGTTTATCATTAATAATGTAGAAAGAAAGTAAACATTTGAGAGAAGCTAAAAATACATTTTATAGTATTTTGAAATTTCGCCAAACTATCAATTGCTTTAACTCTTATACATAGTCATGTTAAAATATAACATAATTTTATTTGTTGTGTATATTTTACCTGGTTTTTTTTAAACGATTTAGTTTTTTAAACGAGGTAAACAGAAGAAGTACCCAACCTTTCTCTATATTATGTATTAGTTTTGCAACTAAAATGATCGAATTTAAGAATTGATTGTTTAAAATTTCATTGTCTATTTTACTTAAAGAAGACAAGTGCTGTCGTATACACTGTGGATTTGTACCTTAGAGGTTATCACTTCATTTCTTTTCCCATATAAATATTCCGTAATACCTGTCCATAAATGCAAAAGATGTGCATACCTTGCTCGTATGTAACCGTCTCTCCCATTATATTGCACTTATGTCTAATGCCATTCTTTACGAAGGTTCGTCCAATTTGTATGACGGACTGATCATCAGCAATGCACGCTGAGTAATGATGATTTATGTTTAGTTACTGATTTCCTATCTATTAGTTGACCAAATAAAAAGTGTTCTTCCTTCATTATTCCACCATTTCCGTTCGCACCTACAACCTCCGCTGTCCCGTTATTGCATTGATAGTGAAAGCTATTTTTCGTGAATGTTTGTCCGTGTTCGTGGGTACCTGCATTCATCATGACGCACGGCAAGGGTGGGATACGACCGTCATGAACTAAGAATAAACTTGATTGCTGAATTAATGAAACTGAAGAAATATAGATAGGAAATGATATTCTTGAAATTGATGTTTTGTGACATAGGAATCTAATATAGCTATGCTTTGCTGTAAACTTACTTAGATCTCATTAATATCACCTTTTCAAGGTCAAAGGCCTTGGAGAAACTTTGCTTTCATAGATTATTAGGTCAACTGCGAATTCATAGGTTTTATGGAGATTAATGAGCGAGATAATTATATCAGTTGAAAGCCAGAGAGAATGAAAAAAAAATAAGCATTATAGAATTTAACTCTAATTATTAACTTATTTTTCCATGGAATTATACCGACCGGATTTTATGTTTTCATTGCTATCATTGCAATTAAAAGATGCGAATAATCTCTTATCCAGAATTTGTTTGAGATCCATTTGGGAATTGTATGAAGAATAAAATGAAACAAGCAAATATTCAACTAGAAAGTGTAAAACAAAATCATTTTGTTTTTGACAATTAATAAATAATAAGGATTCTACCACAATCTCTTTAGTGCTACTCCTGTTATAATTTATATATGATAATAAATTGTGCTTACTGGGAATGACAACTCTGTTGTCTTGGTCGTCAATACTCATTCCATGTGCGGTCAGCACAATTTGACTTTCCTCTTTGTTAGCTGAAGAGAACTGTGAAAGAAGAGTAGCAGCCAAAGATACGAGATGTATGACTAACATCCTGCACATATATTTTTAAGAATTTAACGAATACTAATATTATTTATGCGATTATTTGCATCGTCATTATAAAACATTAAATCAATTTCAATCTGTTGGAATTACCTTGATGTGTCAATTGTAGATCTACTTAAAAAATTGATAAATATTATTAAAACAACAGTTCGTGAAAAGAGGACAGAAATAGTGACTAATTATCGCCCTTGTCACTGGTAGAGACGACCACTTAAGACCTTGAAAAAGAAGAAAGTAGGCAGCGACCACTTGGAGCGGAATCTATTGACTAGGTAACAAGTAAACTCCAATTTTACGAAAATGTATTGACTAATAGTAAAATGACTAACTAAAGAAAAAATAGCATTGATAAGAGAATGGAAATTGCCGATTAAATTAAGGAACGTACAATATACCTTTCCCACTTATTAGTACAATATAATTGCTAAAACAAAATTTCGGTTTCTATCGAGCAAAGTTCCGTTTGCATGTAGCTCTTTATACCTCTCCGATGCAGTATTCTCGCTTTCCCATCAAGATCCAAAGCAGATACAGAACCGAAAAAAACTAATGATTGGCTAATACAAAGAACTTATTTAATGCATCCGGTTTATAATGAAAAGGATAATAAAAACATATTCCATCATAAAAATAGCTCAATTGTTATGTAAACCAGTAATTAAGAAACAATGAAATGATATTAACCTCTCTCAACATAATACCTCGCTTAAGTAAATTATATATCAGCTAAAATTTTCCGTTCACTTCAAATCTTCCAATATGATCAATCCAAATCACTAGAAAGGCTCTCCTTAAGTTATAAAAATAACTATTACTAAGAGATAATTTTATGTCCTGCTACTCTTTTGTATCTTTGATCATATAAGTACGATATAAGAGACAAATACTACCCCAATTCACAAGAGCTACTTAATCTAATCTGGCACGTTATGAAGATCACTTTCCAAAAATAATATACAAATAAAATGATTCTTTGTCATCTAGCACAAATAAGAACGTGTTTACAAGGAGTATTCAATCTAGACTATCATTTTTATAAGTTTCTTCGGATAAGCGGCTCAATCCAGTAACGAAATGTGTATGCGGAAAAAAAAAAAAAAGGTTTTCTATGGCATTAATTCCAACATTGCTCTAAACAGCAGTCGCATATTCTCAATGTAACCACTGTTCGCTGACGATAATGTAAATGTTTAGTGAATCAGCATCACATTTAGAGAGTAGGTAACAGATGAACAGTACCATCAATTCATTCCAGTAAAAACTTCAATATACAAAAAACCATATACAAAAAACCTTAAATTCTAATTTAGAAATATGTTCTACTACACCAACCAATAAGCACTCATCAGTTAGCTCAGCAAAGGCAGTCGGAACACTGGAGCAAGTACGCTAGCACTCTTGTTGTCATCCAGGACGGATATTTAAGCAGTGTATTCTGAAAATGTAGTATCTGATAAACTTTCATCAAAATACATTTAATATTTTCTACAAGTTTGAAATTTTAACTGAAGCATAAACTCTTATTTCAAACCGACACTAATGCAATCTTATGGGCAAAACAGCATTGTGCCGAAGTTAGGATTGGTATACGATCAAAAAAGTAGGCTAATTTTTAAATATTATGTTTATTTAATTCGATTATTTCAAATTTCTTTCCTCAGAATGTGATCAACGCAACAATGGTGATTCAGATGACACTTTAACTGACGTAAATTCTCTTTCCCCATTATAATCGCTCTTCTCTCTTCATCTTCTTTACTAGTGTTACCATTCCCAAGTTGTTCACCCTACGTTTAGGTACCAAACCGAATGCCTGAAACAGAGTTGGAACATCTCAATCTACGAGAACAATTTCTTTCGGATGAACAATTGTTGTAATTGCTACTGAGTAAATTTCATTACAAGATTTTGAAACACGATGTTTCCAACTAATAACAGCATATAAAATACTATATTTATGAAATATAAAATTACATCCGCTGCAACAGTCTAAATTGCGATGGTTAAATTATCATAACTGCACAAATATCATCCAGATCAAATGTTAATGGGGGAGTATATCTCGTCTCCCCTCGATGACTGCAGTGTCAATACCGGATTAATTTTACTGGTAACTGTTTTCCATTGTATATTCGTAATCATTTTGGTCTTTTTTTTTTTTTGTAAACGCATAAATGACGTAAGTAGTAATAATTTTTAAAATGTTTAGATAGCAGATAAACATGTATATGGAAATAACAAATAGATAGTTTATAATTATCTAAAAATAATTTATATGCTTGTCCTTCCGATCATTAGTTATTTTTCCTTCGTTTGTGAATTTCAAAGAAAGGACGATAGCACATACCTTATTAAATGAATTTAGGATTTAGAATGCAGCATTGCATCTTGATTATTTGTTTCCTCTTCAATATCCAAAATTTTCCTTCTGTCTACTCCGGAAGTCCAACGACCCAGAAAGTTCGGAAAAAAGGAATAATAACATAATATATCACCACTTAAAAATGTCAGTTAATATAGATTGTTATTTTTCTAGGCTCATCTTTTAAACTGTTTCGGAAAAATTCGACTGTTGTCATTCTTAGACCCACAACTCATGAACCTCATAGAAAGATATGTAGGATCCGGACGAATGGATAAGATAAGAGATGTCATACTAGGGCAGGTGAGAGGAAAAGTATAAAAAGACAAAATAATTTGAGTAGTGACCTAGGCACCAAATGTCTGCAATCTAACGGAACAATATGCAACTTCCTCCTTTTTTAACTCATACAACGATGCTATTGGCATTATTAATAAAGGTGAGATGTCTCTAACACACTATACTCAACAAAACTAGAAAATGCTGAACTGTTACAGTATCTTCCAATTTCACAAATGCTGAAAAGGACCGATTAAATATTATGGAAAACCTTAACGATACTATTGGTGAAAGGTTCTTCTATCTTCAGAAATTTAATGTATGATTTTAGTTGGATAGATGCAAACTTTACCCTACACATTTTCCAGCATCGTAAATGTTCTTCTAGCAAGTTTCTGATGCAGAATCTCACATTTTGGTTGAATCTTTCAATGAAATCATGCAGACATACAAGAATGGAGACCCCGGAATTCTCGGACAAGTGGTAGCAATGTTCAGTCAAAAAGATCTCGCTGAAATCAAGGTTAGGAAAATAAACCATAAAGTAGAAACTTAAATTTTGCTTTAGATGGTGGATGAAATAGAGCAGGAAGAAAGGATAATAAGCAAACTCCACAGTTGCAATATTACGGCACCTGGATTAGTAAAGCAGATCATGAAGCTTATTCACCATAGCAAACTACAATAGTGGTATAAAAAGGAAGATCCGTAAATACACAATCTCATATATTCCTACTTATTGCATGTCACAAGTTAACAAAAATAGGTAGATCACTTAAAGCCTTCTTACTTAAATAATACTTCTATTTCATAGGCTTTTTAGAGATTTCATTTGGAGCATGAACTCTGATTTTATCTGATGTTCAAAACTCTCTCATAGACCTATAATATGTTAACTAAAGGCTCTATTACTACGTAAACCAGTTAAATGCTAATCTGTTCATCTATTTGTACATTGCCTCCACCAATGAGGACATTATTAATATTTGACCAGGCTTTTGTTAAATAAGCACTGTGCATACAATCTATTATTTCAATCTTTTTTCCATTGTAAGCATTACTCGAAGTATAAAAGAGTAACACATCGATCCCATACATCTAGCATCCATCTCTGATGTCAAAATGCTTGTTAGTCATTATAAATACATATTAACATAATCGAAATTGTACCTCAACCAATTTCTAGAAAATTTGCTTCATTTCGGCGAAACCTTCACGTTCCTCCAGTTTTACTTATCTTACTCTCCTTAGTTGCACACACTCCAGCTCGCTTCTCCACCGTTCCTTGCTAATACAAATAGTTAAACAGCGCTATAATGCATATTTATTATAGGTAGTAATTACACTTCAGTAGATTATAAGGAAGATAACACAAAACCTTCATAGAAATTCGATTTAAACCAAGCGATGGAAGCAGAATTCTACAATCGAACTCCAGTAAACCTTAACGCTACCCCTACTTAAATAAATGATACTTCCCACATACTCAACCACTAAATGCGGTGAAATTCACTCAGATTCAACAGGAAATGTGAATAGTAAACAAATATTCGCAAATAAGGTACGATCTTCCAAATCTTTTCACAACCAGCGCAAGTTCTACCGCGACAACAGATAAAGTCCTACAGTAAACACCCAGTAGGAAAAATTACACTTAATAGTAAAAAACAAACCTGTGACAATTTCATATAAAAAGTATACTAATATCCTCAGCAATTGAAAATGATAATATAAGCGAGTGATTTATAAAAATATTCACATATATTATGTTAAAACGTGATTACATAAGATTACTTTAATATAAGGCATTATCAATGAAGAAGCACGACAAATGATTAGTGTGGCGCATAAAATGAACTTAGCCAATTTTGGTCTTATGAAGAATTTTATAGTGTGATGCCAGGACTTACAAGACCTTTATCCATGAAACGCTTGCGGGCGAAGCATAGCCACATCTAAAAAGGCATAAAATAAGTTATATCCGATCCTATTAGTGCCAATTACATCTGCCTTTAGTATTCACTGTCACGTCGTTAATGGTATATCGAAAAAAATCACGTACTTTGCTCCCCTTCTGTGAAGGATCAGAAAACACAAGATCACAAAGACGAACACCTAGTTCCTGTCTAAGTTGTTGCAGATATGCTCGCATAATCTCTTCCTCGTGCTTATTAGCTGGAGCCTAAAATATATACTGAATAAGCCTAATAACTTAAAAAAAATAAGAAATTGATTGGTTTTACCTTATACATATTATTCAATGGAAAATCATTTTCTCCAGGGATAGGCAATTGACTATTTAGTGCCAGGGCTGCTAAGTCTTTTTGTCCAGCAATCTTATTTGGGCTCTAAAAACTCATATTTTATAGTAAGTAAAAGAAAATATAGGAAAACAAATACTTTTAAAAAAACCCTGCCAAATCAATGAAAAATAATATTAAGTAGAAATAAATCACCCGCTGCAACTTTCGAAGACATTCAGTAATATAGAAGGTTAGATATATTAGCGTCCGATCCGCAGGTCCTTTGATTTCAAACTCTCGAAAGAAAATGTTTGGCTTAAAATAGAGCAAAGCTTCATCAATGATATCTTCGAGATCCGTCCCTAAAAAGAAAATTCCAACAATAATACATCTTCGTAAAATTTGTCCTTTAGAAACATAATGAGCTTATGGGTTTCAAAAAGGAGAAGCTAAGCAATGAGTCCTAATTTCAACAATGGAGAGCTTTCAACTTTATAAAACCAGAAAGCTCAAAAACTTTCCCTGGGAATTGTTAAGACGTGTAATTTAGTCCTTTCCGTTAAAGATACATAGTACTTTCTGACTTTAAATAAATGTGATTACATATACTAACGTGGCGCAGGTCCCTTAAAATTGGATCGAACTGGAAGAAGTCCCATATTACCCACGAGCAACTGACTGTCAAGTTTGGAGTGATAAGCCTGCAATTTTTCAAAATTAGAGTTGAAAACAATAATAATAAATAGCTCATAAAAACATGCAAATGGATCATACGTCAAAAATAAACGCTTAAAACAACTGAGTAAATCAATAAGCATGATGGTAAATTCAGCTGGATTATTAAGTATACACACATGAATAAATTAGGTTACTCACCGGCATTTTCCAGGTAGTCCCAGACTTAGCAAAGAGCAGGAAACAGTAAAAGCTTGTCCTTGAAAACGTATAAAATGCTAGATGAGCTCAAATCCAATCTTATTTTACCACTAGGGTTTCACGAGCAAACAATATTTAGGAAGATTTAAAATGACTCATAGCAGAGACGTAGAGGAACTTTCACATTTGAGCAATCTTTATGACTTGCTGTGTATATTATTTATCCTATATAACAATTACATGTCTAAAGAAAGTGGTATAATACATTCAGTGAATATTTAGTTAGTAAAAATTTGTGAAGCAATATGCAACTTTATTAAGAGAATATGTAGAACTATATTATCAGTGGTACATCACTAACAATAAATGACTACCACTTGGGAACTAACAAAGAAATTTTCATGACAAATCTTTTGTATGACATAGTCTTTCCTATTTCATCTAAAATAAATCTACTTAGTAATACATATATGCATATTAAAACAATCATCAATTCAATTTTATGAAGGTTAATAATATACAGATTTCTCCAAAGAACGTAATCCACAAATTAATATACGTAGAAATTGAGGACTACTACATGAATACTAAAAGAATTTCTATAAATCCTTATAACTCACGTAAGTGGCACGGCAATATATGAAATTCCTGGGTAGTTACTATCGCAAAATCAAAAAATTGTACTAATTTTATTATGGGCAAACAATTAAAGTGGAAGAACACAACTACATAACTTGAAGTGCTCTGTTATACCCAAAATAATGATAAATGCTTTAAACAAATAAAACGAAGAAATCCAAAAATTAAATATCTGAAATCTACACATAATTTTTAAGTATTAAAACCATAATTAGTTCTTGTCAAAACCTTAACATCTAAATAATTGTTTTCTCTGTAGTAATTGTAGTGTAATTGAGTAGATCAAGAACACCGCGCCACTTTCTAGTCAAGGCATTCACTTGGAGATTTAGTTATTTCTCGATTTTATTCTTGCAGTTGAATGCTTTCAGCACCACTTTAGTTACTTATTCCATCTTGATTATTGCAAAATATGATTTTCTGTATAATTAGAATGCAACTAACCACTGAGATCTTAAACGAAACTACCGCTACCGTTCGGGAAAGTTTGCAGAAAATGAATATTCAAATCGAAAGTATGGCCACCATGCTGGATAGGTTAACCGGTCAAGTGAGTTTCCTTTCCTCCTACTCATCCTTTTAATTTCGATGATGCTTTTCTTCGGATTTAATTAGTAGAAATTTTAGGTTCCAGAAAAACAAATTGACTACATTGCTAAATATATAATGAAAGCAATTCTAAGTATTCGCCAAGTAGAGTACAAGGTACATTTAAGCAAGTGCAGTAGTTCAGATTTTAGAAATAGTTTACAACATGTAAAATTCCAGACTGAACGTATTGATGATTGTTTATATTACCTAGCAAGTGAAATGAACTTGCTGCAGACGAAGTGAGTAAAGCGAAAATAAAATTTGTTCACAGAATGGTAGGAAGAATAGGTGAACAAACGTAGGATATCTAGATGTACGAAATAATTCAGACTATATGCTGCGGTTAACCATAACGTTGATATCAGCAACACAAACAGTGTGTTGGTTGAGGCATGTTCACTTTTATACTATACTACTTTATTCTGTCTTTGAAATTTTACGTTTTTATTTTGCTAACCTAATCTAATTAGGTATGAATTTCAGAAAATATCAAAACTAGAGGCTATGGTGCTAGCTTTAAATCAAGATTCAACTAGAAATAATGGGACTCAAGAAGTAGGACTGTACACAAAACATACCACGGTAAAGTTCGACATGACTATCTAAATGTTCTATAACGGTTCTATTTAAGTCGACATTTGATGAAGCGATGATAGAATCAAAAGATGCAACGTTCGAATATGTCGCCTCTTCCATGGTGAGTAACAGCATAATATCTATGGAATTCCTAAAGCAACACCTTACACTTTTGTGGCAGAATACACCAGCCAAAGAGAAGGCTTCAAGACACAGATCCCGATCAGCATCAGCGAAAAAGATTCTGGTAATTATTCAATTACGTCAAGCACTTTTACACAGAAATATTGTTATACACCATATTGTCAGACATGACCCGAATGTTAAGATGTAAAATCGTACAGCAAGACCACTTCTTACCAAAAATATTTCTATTGCAGAAGAAGGCCATACGACGCCTCTCTCTGTCCCGTGATAGAACCCCAGGATTAAACGCAGAGATTTATACTTCATCAAAATACAAATAGAGATAGTTGTGAAAAGTACATGTTAGCAGAAGAATTAAAATTATATTACTGTAAGTGAGAACTAAGCCTACGATTAAGGCTGTGTTGTACCTCTTATCCACTGTAATAAATGCTTTGAAACTATGAACTAAACCAGAACTTAGGACTAATAGGTAAGACAAATTACATACCTCCTCTTATTAAACAACTTATATAGCAATATACTGAATAGTTTAAGAAAGAAGAGTGAAAGAAAGGGTTAGAAATAAGGGTTAATGAATAAAACAGTATAATTAAGGTCCTAAAAAGCTATGAACATGATTTTGTCACTAACACAGTTATAATAGCTATAAGTACGTCTTAGCAGTCTGCTCAATTTGGTCAGAAAACGATTGTTTAGATAATCGCATGTAATCGATGGGTGAAATAGTCAGCATAGATACCCAACGCTCCAATGCTTTAAAGTTCTCTGCAGCTAAGATGAAACTACGGCCTGTTCTAAAACAAGCCAAAATTAGGAATAAGGCTTTCTCACTCTTGTCAACTATTAATTAACTTATCTACTATGACAAAGAGACACGTTAAAAAAAATTATACAAAGACAGGAAAAGTACTTTTCCAGAAATCAATGTCAGTTAGAATTATTTCGTAAATATAAATTTAAAACTAACGTCTTGAATTTTATTTCAAAGGTAAAGTCCTTCCCTATCTTGTTCTCATCACATAGCTCTATAAAACAATCCTCGATTATGATAATTATATATGGTGGCTGATCATCATCCTGTCGGTTGAAAATAAACAATAGATTCGCTTTTAATACACCATATCCATATCTCCAGCGGAAATCCTATAACATAACCATATATAAGGCAACTTTTAATTTGCAGTTAAAGTTTGAAGTATAATGTTCTAAGAAGATAACGGCATCAGGCGAATAACTCCCGCGTTATTTTATTGCTATCATTGCGACTCACAGCTAATGTAGAAATTTGTCCAAATTGATCATTGTCTTATATCTCTATGTGTCTATTTGAGGGTAGATGTAAACGTGGAATATTTATTATTTTAAAAAGTACCTGTTGTAGTTGTAGGGGTCCAGCAAATCTTTTCTCGAACGTCGGATCATTTGCTAACACATAAAGGGAGTTGGTATTGGCCAACATCTAAGATGAAAATGACTTCATTTTATTCCATCCCGTCCACATATTCTGTTTCTACTTACATTTATAAACCTCTAATGCAGGAGCAGAACATAAACACCTGATGTTGAAGTAGAAGTAAATACTATTTTCAGACTAAAAATAACTAAAATCAAACATTAAGGTTCATTCACAATATATACTGTAACAACGTTCATAGAAAGCTGTACTGTAATTCGAAGTTCAATAACGAGAAGAATAAAATTAATTGTTTCACAGATATTGCAAGAGCTAGATATATTAACAATACCAACAAAAAAGTACGCAAATTCCTAGTTGAGAATATACATTCCTGTAAAGTGACTTCATACTAATTTCGAGACATTCTTTTTAAGATTGCAACAAAAATAATAATATATATTAGTAATTCATGATAACTCAAATTTACTAGACATCAATACTACCCAAAATGCTTCCGTGCTTATTATGGCTTGGCACAAGGCCAAAAACCACCTAGTTTCAGCTTACCGTAACTTCACAAATGTATTTGGAAGGAATATCTTATAAGTTCAAATGAAAATTGTTACAGGAAAATGTATAAAGTTGTCATAAATTACTTTCTAAATTTATCCCAAAGTTTTGCAACTTCATCACATACTATTGCTTTAGTAATTGTATATATCAACAATTAAGATAGGCTTACATCGAGGTGGGGACAACTAGGTCTCTTTACATCCAAGGTTATGCAACTGGATTCGTTGAAGGTAAATTAGATTATCAAGAGGTTCCAGTTTATTTTCCAATTGTTTTTTTAAGTTCTAATTTAATAAGTACTATTTTTAAAGAACAATGGTTGATTTACATAATAGTGACTATATAAAAGAGTGATTTTTAAGGATATGCTACACGAGAGCTTATAGATCTACACATAGAGAATACATTTGATGGATTCTGCAGTGGCAGCAGAAATATTGTCATGGTCTTAACGATTGTTTGCTTCAAAATTACTTATGAATGTAGGAAATGATTGCTAAATATCCAAAGAACAACTATTGGACCCAGGTAATTGGGATATTGGAAATATAAGCATCAAAGGACGTATTAGTACTGTTGTTATTAGGGTAAATATACCAGGTTAACATGACACTGAATCAAATGATAGGCATTATTGACATCTATGGTAATCTATTAAGATCTATAACGACTCATCCAGTTTCTCAATGGATCAAAACAGATTGAAAAAAAGTATTAATAATAATGGATAGTGGGAGGAAAAATTTTGAAACAAAGTTTAATTGGCTCACAGAACTTCCTCACTTGGACTTGCCTGGGCACAGACATTTGCTAAGCATAACAGTGAGACACAATAATCAGTGAATAGTAATCGATTTTAAGCTAGAAACTAAACATCAAAACAATGGACTGATTCATGTTATGGAACAAATACCGTACATAATACAATTTAACGATTTTTATCCCTTGTTCTTATGTAATTTTCATCTATAAACAAGACCTTAAGACGTATAGAAATAACTCTAACAGTTTAGGAGTAAAGCTATCCATTCGAAGACGAAAGCGCTATTATTGAATGTTATATTCGCCCAGCTACAACTGCTCGTATTTTAAACTTTTTCATTCATAACAGTTTCTTATTTTTCAGGTTTCTCCCTGAAATCTTTCATTGGTCTGAAACCCAGAATGGTTGAACATCCGGCGACTGATATGGACTAGTAAATTTGTGGCATATCGATAGGCCCAACGTGTTTATTCTTTAGGTACGAAAAAGACTCCCCCTTCTTGATTCTATTAAACAAAATTCAAAGGCACATAATTTTAGGGAGGGAATTGTCCATATTAGTTTACTTCAGTTATTCCTGTCGTTCTTCTAAGAGTTTCTACCGTATTAAATTTTTCATTCCAGTTTCCATAAGTCAACCACAAATTGAACATTGTTTAAAATATTACGGCATTTGTTCTCAACCTATCTTCTACAAAATTTTAAAAAAAAGTTCAATTATTGTAAAAATATTCATTTAGCGCATCTAACAAGACGAAATATAACAATAAATCTGATGACTAAAACGTGGGAAACAACATGTTCGTTTAACGAACCGTAAAAAATAAAACCAATAAGATAACAATGAGTTAAGACGATGATGATAATTTATATGATTTTTTTCCTAAATAAAGCTAGTAAGCACCAAAATGATATTCAATTCGAGTAATATGCAGTAACAGTTATATAATATTAGTAAAATAATGAGTTATTAAGAAATTGAGCCTAACCAAAGACATGTCACAATTACAAACTGACCCGAAATATACTGAAGTTCTAAAATAAATGGCAGTACTGTAAATATGGCAGAAGTATTATAAATGTATTTATTCCGATTGCTTCGTTAAATTCCAGAGATGAATAGTGGGAAAATAAGCATTTCTACTACCACTGAATACTAGCGTATAACCGGAAACTGTGCCTTTCGATAAAAGCTCTCTGAGATATATTATGAAAAGTCACAATATCACTAAAAAATAGTATTTAGAAAAAAAACCTACCTCTTCTCCTTGTCCGTCCACTTATATTTGCTCTCCCCTCTTTCAATGCGTTTCCTCTCAGCTCTCCACACAGCAGGACTATCTTTCCTACGCAAATCTTCTTCCAAAAATTTATTTATACTTTCCTAAAAACCACAAATAAAAATTAAATCAAAATGTGAATGATTATGAAAACATGATTATACTGACCTTATTAGTCCCATAATGTATAAATAATTTAGTCTTTCCATTACGAAGTTCAGCAGTATCTCTTGAAACAACAAGTGTAAAGTGTGAATGAGATGATGAGGCCAACGAAGGCGGTATAGGATCAGATCTCACAAAGTGACGTTCCCAAGATGTACCAAACAGACACCAGCTCACCTATCATTAATGTCACTTTAATCCCCAACTACATCTCATCTATTCCTTACCTCTACTGCGGGTCCAATTATATTGACTAATAAATTATGCTCACTGGGGCTCAAGATAGGTAAAGAATCAACTGTAGTCTGAAAATAATCGTCTATCAAAGCCGTAGAGATCAAAATCAAATTTAAATAAACTATTACGAACGTTAACTCCATTCGAATTCAAAACTAGGAATTCATAAAAGCCGACATCTTCAAGTGTAAAGGTTACATCATCAGGAGGAGACATTCTAGAGAATGTTGAATCAAGAAGTTGAGACGATGGAATAGATGGATGTTGTGTTAACGCAGTGAGTCTCGAAGGAAATGACATAATAGTCCTTGACAAAGCTGTGTGTGATGACCAAAAACGCAAGTAGTTCAGTGGTAACATTGTAGGAGAAATTCCAATAAACCGTAGCCACGAATTTATATCTGCAATGTTAAGAATAATACTATAGCATGTTTGAGATAACTCCAATTTAAGGATAATCATTACCGGTAGAAATTTGAGGGATGGTTAAGGGATTCTGCTCCACCTCAAGGGCAAACAAATCAGTTGAATGAACAATATTAGAAAATGATATATGGGCAATATCAGAAGGTCCGAAAGAAAGATATCGACCGATAAATGTGTCCAGGGGACGTCCGTCTGGTAGAATAACTATCGAGATTTGAGGTAGGTCAATTCCTAGAAGAGATACTATAGTTAAAGGCAAATAGTATTCTATTATGTAGAGATATATGCACCTCCTAAGTAACCAAGCGGGATCCAGAACGAGGGAGCGCTATCCGAAATTACAGCTCCAAGTGGATCTCTTATCACTTCTTTAACGATTCCAGATTCAGAGATGATGTACCTGAAAAATTAGAAGACAAGACTAATAGGTATATGACCAAGATGATTCAAGTAGAGTATAATATAACTATATACTAAGGACTAACCTAAGGCTGTTAGCTTCATCAGTGAGTAGTGAATATCGAAAACCATTTCGAGTAAGAGCAAAGGGAAAGCCATCATCCGTGTATAAAATAGAAGACAAACCAGTATTATTAGAATGAAAATGACTGACGAGAAAGGGTTGATGGATGAGGGCATAAAAAAGAGAAAATTCCTCCTGAAACGAAGAACGATGAGTTAGTCCATAATATAAATCAAGCAAATACAAAAGTATATGCAAAAACACGCTTACATTTCCACTACGCATCCATATAACCCTATCCATGTGATCATAATCAATATTCACATTTAAAATTGATGACTGCGCCGTAATCAATCTACCATAACCATCGAGTTCAAATAAGATAGAACCTAAATTAAACAAGATTTCAAAGACATGTATTTCATAATTATACTCACCAACCTCTTCTAATTGTCCATCCATTACCGTCGACCCCATACTCCGTTTCTCCAACCTTTCTTGGAACACCTCCAGGATGCCAATCAAATGTTACGTCGTTCATCGTTAGAGAACGTCCATCAGAATTATAGGTGAAACTCCACCTAACAAAAATTGGCTTTTTATTAGCAACAAATACATAAACTAAATTATACCTTTTATCATTCCTTTGAAATGTAGCTAATCTTCCAAAAGCATCAAAAGATGTACTTTCTTTATATTCCCCATTTGGGGTTTGCCAAAGGCTCACTGAATTCCGCCCAGCTGTATCTCGAATAGTTTCTAGCGACAAACGTATGTCACCAGCAACAATTTTTCGCGCAGCAACACAACGGTGTGCATCGAAAGTGGTTTCATAGATCATCTAAATTTCAAAACCAGTTATTTTCGCCAGAGTTAAAAAATATTAGTACACAATTATTGGGTATAAGCATGGAACGATAATTTATTTGTACTTAATCACCTTATGTCCATGAACTCGAATTGCTGCTGATTCCCGAAGAATTTGATAGCCGGAAACTGACGATAGAAGGCCCGACCGCTCATCGTATAAGAACTTAAATTCATGTTAAAATTATATTTAATATAGACATCATAAAGTCAGTGTACCTGGATAGGCTCCACAGCTGTTCCCTCAATAACTGACTGAATAAGAGTTGGTCTCAGTTGGTCATCATATTCCAACGAAAATGACGAATCACTCCAACTAAGTTATACAAATTATTTATGAATATAGATTCTGGGCACAATAATATTTCGTAAATTTACGCCTCTGATAGTTAAGAGTAATAACCGGTTTGTTTTCTTGCGCTTTTCACTGACTGAGACCAAAAGTGGCCCTTGCCACGTAATGTTCGACTGGAAATTATCCGAATGTAAAGACACGATTTTATTTGCTATAATAACAAAAGATGTGCTCATCCCATCGCATACTATCTGAAATAGGGATATAATGGATTGATGAAATGAAAATTATCGAGAAAAAATTTTACTTTTAATACCTCAGAAACGCTTCCAAATACATTTCTCAGTATATACACGTGATGCTGCCCATCAGCTGTTGCCCATTCTATCATATTTCCATCTAAGTCTTCTGCCAACAAGAAAGGTTTCATAGTGAATGGATATCTAAACAATAATTCAAATAGGATATATTCAATTTATAAACTATAAGAAATTACATAGGATTCAACAAACCGTCTTTTAATAACCCTTCCATTACCAATAGGAGTAGACGTGAAATGATGGACCTCTAAGGCAGAGGTTATTATCTCTCGTAAGCGGCCTTTCGAATCGTACTGAAAATAATAGATATCCCAATGGGTAATTCCAAATCAAATATCGTTACTAACTTTAATAGAATATTTGATTCCACCAGCCAATTCAACTGTAGCTGGGAATCTAACATCCTTGCTATATGTAAACTTTACTGATCCACTCCCTCCTACTGTTCTTTCCATAATACGATTCTGTCTATCATAAACAGCTTCTATAGTACGCTTACCCCAATACAAAGCACTCCTGGAATAAATTCCTGTTCTTGTCGATTATTTATGTCACGGTTTTGTCTATAAAGGTCTTCGTAAGTTCACTAAATAAAAATATACCTTCGTCCCAGCGAGTCATATTGAATAGTTAAATTTGAAACACGATGGTTCGAATCCGAGTAAGACTGTATACCTTGACCAATACTCTTTAATTCTCCATTATAAGTATATTCTAACCAAAGTAGTGCTTCATCGTTTCGAGATCGAATAATATTACAATTCCTCACAGGATCAAACACAACCGTGAACGAATTGATGCCATTCACCTGTGAATAAAATGACAGCATTAAATATACAGAACAGAAAAAACTAGACACGAACTTGTATACGTGATCCAATCTCAGTCAATCTATAGTTCATGTCTCTCTTTGTAAATGGGCGCCATTCGAATCGTGTAGTCAGTGCACGACGAAAAGGATTCTATAATAGACCTATTAAATTACACACATAAGATGAAACCTAAGGCAAAGTTTTATTATAACAAACCTCCAACCCATCAATAGTAGTCTTAACTTTTAGAACATTTGACTCATTGTGCACAGGATGTATATTAGCATCAAGAAGTACACTTATTCCATTAGATACAACGGAAAACCCATCATCCATCGATATGATGCGATTTACAGTTGACGATTCTGACTCAAAATAGTTATTTCATTGTTCACTCTTTTCGCGTTAATTCTTTAACAATTTCCCTAACCTTCATAAAGGACCTCGAAATCCCGAGAAGAAAATATAGCAAATGGCAACCCATTTCGGAAGACGGAAGTTGAAATTCGACCAGATATAACCTTAAATAAATGATTATATTCTTCCATAAAAACATTACCATAATTTAGTTAGTTACCTGTTCTTTGCTGAGTCTGAATTCCACTCCGTCTATGCGTACACTCATTGCCCGTCCCCATTTGTCATACTCATATATTGTAGTAGTTCCTCCTTCATTACGTGATAGCAAGAGAGCACCGGGAGCATATTGCAACCTTGTTGGTTCTAACATACAAAGAGAACTATTTTAATTGACAATCAGCAAAAATACTGGAATAATTTTTCAATAAACACCGCACCTGTTGTCCCCGTTTGGATAATCTCTATAGAACCATCATAAATGCTCGTCACCAGTTGTGTTCTTTGACCGGAGGGAGTCTCAATTGTAGTGTGGGTTTCATTTAAGCGAATAAATCTTAAAAAAAAACCGCCCAATCCATGAATGGAAGAGAGACGACCGAGACTAAAATTTACTATTTAGCAAAAAACTAAATACAAGAAATGTAAATAGATAAATCAAAATTTTACTTTATAATACACTACCGAATAATATGCAAATTGCTTGATTTTACATTTCATATTGTCTAAGAAATTCTTTAAAAAATTACTAGCCTTGTATCTACGTTATATGTGAAATTGTACAGTATTCTCCTAGTAGTCAAAGAATGTGTTGACATATGAAGACCATGCCGGTTAAAGGAGTATACCTACAGATGGCATAGATTTAAGACAAAATAAATAGCTGAAGCATGCAAAAGTAACTAAAAAAAGCAATCATAAAGAAATAACAAATGGTAAAACACACCTCATTATGATCTGTATCCACTACAGTATATTGACGCAAGGCAGAATCGTAAAGTGGCACACGCTGAGATATTCGTTTAACCTTTGCATTGATCGAATCAGCTATGTAAATCCGTCCTTTGCTATCTACACTAATTGCTGTTGGGGTGTTTAACATTACATTCTTAGCAGAAATAATAGAGCCCGAATCATCGCATGTACATGTTGGTTCATCACAACCACATGCCGAATGACTTCCAACAAATACAGATAAGGAAGTTTGATCAGGTGACAAACGACGTACCTTAAGCCAATAAGTTTTTTAGAAAACCACCCAACCCATGAATGGAAGGCAGGGAAAATATAAACGTATAAAGATTAGTTGTGATGTGACTGGCGAATCTTTAGCAGAAACGCCATAATTAACTCATATTTAGTAAGAATGTAAAATAAATTATCCTACAGAACAAAATATACAATTATGTCAAGTATTTACTTGATTAATTTTTTTTCCATCTGATTCTACGACATACAAAAACCCATCAATTGACGTCGCTATATCCTTAGCATGTCTGATTACGAATGAAGATGAGTTGTGACACGTGGCTGGTGAACCTTTAGAAGAAACACCATAATTAGCTCATAATTTTTAACCAATAAAATATAACGGCTAAATGATTTAATTATAAAAAAAAGCTCCTACCTAAAACAATTCGGGCAATATTCTGTTCACGATCTAATTCATAGATAACATTGGAGTCTAAAACATAAATAAGACCAGAGGGAAGGTGTACGGATACTGCAGTAGGCCATTCCAACTGAAAATTGATAAATACTACTATGGAAAAATGTGGTCTAGTTGTAAATTTTGATGCACTTCCTATTAGTTAGTAAAGTAGCCAGAATAAATTAACCTGCAGCTTATTTATGAGTATTGCTGGCCTACATAAATGTGGCCGGTCAGATATTGAATCACCAATAGATCGGATTTGTCCAGAACAATCGATTATACGAAGCCGTGGACCATCAGCTACTGAAAATAAGACATTGTTTCTTCTTGGATTAAAACAGAATTTAATATATAAATTATATAAGTTGTTAATAATGGTTACAAATATAAATAATTCACCATACAAGTCGCCCTGCGCATTAAAAGCAATTCCTTTAGGAAAAAACAACTGGGCGTTAAGAGCTGGTCCGCCATCTCCACAAGAATCAGAATTGGATGAGCATACCGAGCCGTCACCCGCAAATACCTGAAATACTCGTTAAAATGTTAATAATTAAAAAAAATAATTTTGAAATAAACCTCATGATTATTTGCTGGATCCACAGGTTGCATATTTAAAATTTTCCAGATCTGTTTTTGAAGTGGAAGCGATAAAAAAACAGATCCGTCTACAGGATTTACTACCAGGTAATACGGATATGAAGTATCAGGTAAACTAAAACAGTAATTATTAGTTTAGTTGCAGAATTAGAAAAAAGAATAATTAATGTTATAAAATAGGTACTTTAGCGAGAGAACTGTGATTAATCTCCCATCTGTAGTCAGACGACGAATAAGGTTATGATCTCCAATAAATAAACTACCATCAAGACCATGTGCTAATGCAGAAGGACGAAAGAATACTGCCTAGATATATTTTATAATTGTAAGACGGAAAAGGTAAATTTCGAAAACTATAATAATTTAAGAGTGTAAATTCCAAGGCACAAATTCTTGCCTCTTCCACAGGTCCATCACAATGCTTGCAATCTAGTGATCGTCGAGTATTTGATCCAATCACTGCATCCAATACAGGCGGAGCACTACTGAGAAATTTACGACTACCATCCCCCATTTCAAGCACTCCTTTAAAGAAAACGTTTAAAATATTTGGGATATAAATACAAGAGACTTCTTTTAAACCTGCAAACCTTTCACAACATCGAAATGGTGGTGGATATTAATACTCCAAGCATTTCCATCGAGCCATCTTGCAAGAGCTCCTTCTATTTGTACAATTCTCCTTATCCAGATTATTTCATTAAGACGTTTACAACCACGATATTCATAGCCGATACGTACTGTAACGTTAAAACAATTAAACATACATCATACAAATATGACGAGTAAATATTACCATGTACAGTAACCAGTCCATGATGATTTTGCCGATAGATATTTTGCTTATCCCAGAAAAACAAATGCGTTAAATTTATAGTAGGTGTCAGTCTGAACGGATATATACGATTTCAATAACAATCTATTTTAATGAAGATATAGGAGTTACCACGCACTTTTCTTCAAATCGACGTCCAGCTACGTCAATAATCAAAGTAATACATCTGAGATCTGGATCAACCACATCGGATAAAAGGCCAATCACAATGTATGAGTGGGAAGATGAGACGCGAGACGAATCATAAACGAGCCGAAGTGATGATCCAGGAAGAGGTACACTGAATCAATGTCTAATTCATCTATGGTGCCTATAATTTTATTCCTTTTCAATATCCAAGCTACCTTTCAACAACACTCCTCGTATCAACAAGAAGTATTCCTCTATCCCTTATAGGTATCCGTTCACTACTCATTTTCCAAGTAGGCTTTATCATAGGAAATGGTACTAGACGATTTGAGGCAGCGCAGTTTGGGCGTTCGATATTTGTTGCAATTGGAATCTTAAAATAACACTTTATAAATCTTTCCGATTAAAAGATTACATGCAATCAAGTTTTAAAAAAATATTAATAGGAAATGACTTTTCTTTATAAATATACTAAGTATGTTCAATTCTTAATAGAATTTCTTCGAAGATTCCTATTTCCGGCTATAATACTGTACCTACCCCTCAATTACAATCTGAGTGTTTGTAATTACCCATAGCGCTAGTCTTTTACGAATGTGTCCAATTAGTTACATTCTATGGGTGTAGGCGCTAAATGAAAGAGGAAAAAAGACGAATGGATGTGGAAACAAAAGATAGACTAGACACAGGTGGGCAATGAGTGTAATCGGTTTTTTCCACTCAAAATACTTCCCGCATGAATAAACCACAATCTAGAAGGCTTCACGCAAAAATTGGACTCTTTTTTAGTTATAAGTAGTTTTTAAATTAGTGAAAATTATTCCTTAAACGACAAATGTGATGCTTATCATTTATAATTATAATATATTCTCCATGCCATTAATCAATTAGTAAAATACCAGTCTTACCTTGCTTCTACTCATCAAGATCCACTCGGGAATGACTACTACTTCATTAGGAGCAACATATATACTTTGTTTAATGCGCTGTAAGATATTGATTTTAAGAAAGTACTTCTAATAAATGTATGGATATATTCAGGGTAAATTTAGTATGTACCTGGAAAGGAGTGCGAAGAAACTGTAGATTAACAGTTCGACCACCGTTCACAAGTAGGTCGAACTCGCCATCCATGCGAGAGAGCGTGAAACCATATAAAGGATTTGATGCATCAGATACCTCAAAAATAATCTCAAGTTTTCTCACATATTATAAATTCATGCATAATATTTATCCCACTTCTTTTATATGGTAATACTTACTCTAACCCCGGGCAGAGGAACGGTACTAGCACTATTTGGATCAGCTCCTCCATTCCAAGTAATACGGCCACGAATAACGGAAACCATTCTAAGATAATCCGTTTAAATGTTCTAATAACCTAGCTCTTTAATGTAAAACTCATATACTTATACTTGGTAGTTAATACCTTTCGTCAAACAGTGAGTGGTCGGAATAGCTCTGCACTGAATCGTTCTTAATAAGAAATCCCACGCGCTAAAATAACTACATTGAAGATAAAACTGGCTTAATCATAGTGTATGCATACAAAATGTGAAACTATAAGATTTACATGGTAGAAATTGGCATTGCGGGTAGATGGAAGACGCAAGAGAACATCAGTTGGAGACGGCACCGTTGAGCATACCGGTTCAAATTGGCATTCTACCGAAGCACAACATTCAGGATCATCGCAATCCGTTAAACCGTCTAGAATATTCATGCTACATAAAATGTTACCGGAACCTAATCTAGTGATTAAATACAACATCAGTTTGTATTTAATTATTATACCTCACCATTATCATTATCAAGACCATCTAGACATTCTGTCTCTATAGGAATAGCACAATCTTGACCTGTGAATGCTGGCTGACATTCGCATCTCCATTCTCCATTTGATATCTTACACTCACCATGATTAGAACAAGTGCGTGGACATCCCTCTAAATTCGTTTTATTTACTCCATAAACCATTTGAATTCGGCTGCATATTCTCCAATTAAACAAATTTTGTAGATTCATATCATAGTAAATAATCAGATTTCATAACAACCATTTTTGGAATGTAAACTGGAACCTACCGATATAACAATTACCACCATTCCACCCTTTATTACATAGACAGGATCCATCCTTATGGCATATTCCACGTTCTTCGCAACCTATAGCACACTCGAGCTGATTACAGTCAACTCCTGCCCAACCCGGTTGGCATAAACACATCCCTTGTGAACATACACCATGTACGCATAGCGAACAATTACCTGAATACGTTGAATCAAAAAGAATACGGTAAATACTCAATCCCAATCATACTTATTTCACAGGTTCGTCCGGTCCACCCATGTTCGCAGTTACAGATTCCGCCTGAGTATTGACCATGATAGGAACATAACGAGGATGAAATCTAAAATTCATGACAAACATCGAACAAATATTATAAGATATAACTACTCACATCACTATTATTTCGTAATTTCTCTATTTCTATGTCGCGGCCGATTTGTCTTGATCGCTCTTTAGAAACAGCTTCGGAAGCTACAGTATTTATTTGTTCCTTGGATATCAATATCCGAGAAGTTTCAATGGCCTAAATTCATTAAGCTAATAATACCATAAATATAACAGCTATTGATTTATAAATGCGTAACGAACTGTAGCACAGTTATCTCCTGTCCATCCATTAGAACAATAACACCGTCCTTCATGACACACACCTCTATCGTTACAAGTGGGATGAGGACAAGCACGCTAAACCAAATATGCATAGGTATACAATTATCTTAACCTTGATTATATTTCTTGGCATCATTTAGGACTCCCATATATTTGAATACGATAAGAATTATAAGCAAACTATTAAAAAAATACGACACTCATTCGCAAGATCGGGAAGCATCCTGATATATACGTCATAAATAATTATATCAGTTCCAACCAAAATATCCTAACACTCTGGGTTTATTCTATATCTTTTTATTTACCAGTTCGCATCCTTCCCCCATCCATCCCTTCTCACAGTGGCATAATCCTTCATTTCCACATCGTCCATGACCATTACAATCCGCAATTTCACACCAGTTAGAGCGAACATCGCATTCCTTTAAAACTCTATGTGAAAAAACTACGCTTAAAATTTTAAACTTGATGGAGGTTACCTTTCCCTTAAAACCAGCTCTGCAAACGCAAACTCCCCCTGAGAAGATACCATTTCCACTACATACAACAGGACAAATAGCTGAAGAAATATATTTATAAACAAGAAATACTGATATATATGGGTAAAAAAGCAGGTCTTGAAAGTTTCCTCCTTCAAACTCAATCAAAATATAGCGTGGTGGCATTGTTGAAAGCTCGAAACTCTAGCATTTCAACAGTTTCCTCAGCACTCCAATAACTAAAGGGGTTAATTCTATAATTCATCTGGTTATTACTAAAATCTTTCACGCGCAGCATATGCTGAGGAAGCTAACATTATTGAAAAGCTAAAGTTTCAAGCTTTCAACAATGTTACTACGCTATATTTGTTTGTTTGAAGGATGTTATAAAACTTAAGATTGATGTCTTTATCCACTCTATATATCACTATACATAACTATCTTATTATAATGGCTAAATCGGTATAGTAAACGTACGTTCTTCGCAAGTCTCCCCAGTATAGCCAGGCCCACACTGACAACGACCCATCACACACTCTCCATGGGCGTGACAATCATTATCACACTTTACGTCGATGAAATCATGAGTTTCAAGAGTAGCACGAGACGATAATGGATAGATTAGAAGGCCTATAGGCTCAACCTTAATAAATAAATATAACATTTCGCTTTCCGGAAACTAGAATATAATCTTTACGACTTACTCTGTTTCTTTCATTTATTAGAACCAGATGCCACCGACCGTCCATCAAAAAGTGCTCAAATAAAGCACTGCGTGGAGCCTCAAAAATTAATGCTTATCGTAATATTTATACTGTTGATATCACTATGATGTAAAATAAATGGGAATTTGCCGCGAAAAATTTGACTGAAATATTTCAAAATATTACAAACCACCAGCTCAATCACGGTATCTCTCTTTGATCTGTCGGCCTCCACATTATGACTCGGTTGTAATGGAATAAGCCGTTCAGCTCTTAATGGATGAAAGAAGTCGTGAAGAGACAAAGTAGGTGGCACAGCATGTCGTCCTAACAGCACAAGTTGCGCTCCCGCTCCTATCGATACATTAAACACAACACGTCCCGCTCGAGATACAAAGAATTCACTGTAAGTAGAACTTTCGGACTGAGCCAACTGGTTAGCCATGCCTATGATTCTAGGAGGAAAACAATAAGAACTCTGCACGAATTTCATATTATCAGATGGATTATATAAATATTGTTCTTACTAATGGTAAAAAAGTAATTGAAAATAACTGTACGTTGTTGCCATATGTTTTGGAACAATTTCAGCCTCAATAAGTTGACCCATTCTTATTATTGATGGAAGCGGACGCAGAGCTTTCTCATCGACTAATATTCTGTTTTCTGCTGATAATGACGGGGCCAATTCAGAGTAAACATATGAAGGACTACGAACTGTAAAATGAATTTTAAAAGTAGGTATAAAACTTTTCTTTAAATTATGTTCATCCTAATTAAAATAAAAAACAAGATTGTATGTACAGCACTGACACAGTAATAACGCTATCACAATGAAACAGATGAAGAGTGCAGCAGCCAGAAATATTGAACAAGACGACGGTCGCCACCCGCCGTCTGTGATAGATTTCTCCGGAAACTGTATTTTGGAAGAACGCCTACAATACGCACGGGTAAAAACAATAGAAGCAAACTAAATATATCTAATGTTTCTAATTAGTACCGTTTACGTAAATGTTCAGCGGATGAGGAAGTAGGATATTTTATAATTGTATTACTGGCTTCAAAAGTAGTTATTCTTGAAGGTAGTTCAGATGAAACAGCTGGTGGGCATCTAACAAATATAATTCATTTAAAAGCAGAAATTTTATAATGTATAAATAAGTAGTAACACTAATAAATCCGTCCAAACAGATTCGGTTAGCAGTCAAATGAGACCCATAATTAGGACGTTTGGCGGCTGGTCGCCCTAAGTGTTCTGCGGCCCAATAGATGTTATGAGGACTGGCCTCTAGAAATCGGAAATTTTTGCTATCCTATCTGACATAATACGTAAACATACAATCATATCAGTGACTAGTTCCAATAATAAATCATACCCTAACAAGTATTCGACTTGTCCAAAGTTCAAAATTATTTACACGCGATTGCATGGACGTTTGATTAAAACTTTATGATGGATCTAATGAAATTCAGCGCCGTAGGACGAAATTGGCCAGAAACAGATTAGTCCTACTAAAGGATAGTAAATTCGGATAAAATTTAATGTTCATGAAATTCCCAATACTCTTGTATCTATAATGTAATATGTATTTGTTTTGTGTAGTACGAACATAGGCATCCAAAAAAGTGAAAATAAATACGTATATTGCCTAGAATTAATAAAGAGGCCCCTTAATAGATTGGCATCAACCATTATTCCTTTATCCATAATCAAATAATTATGAATAGACTTGCGGAAGACGATTCTATATCCCAAGAGGAAATAGATCCATATGGGTTAGTTATATATAAAATCAGCTCAACAAATAAAAAAATAGATAAAAGACTAGAATAAAGCCACATAAATGAAGTGTAAAATTCAGTTACCATCTGATGCTGTTATGCTACATAGACCTATTAATTAGAGCACAACACTGGAAAAGGCTATCTCGAGAGCTCTTGATTAGGTCAGTTGTCGCGAACATTGAAACAGCATACGAAATATAACTCACATTAGAAATTCATTATCAAATTGCAGGCAAAAAGAATTGTACAAATATGAAATAAATTTAAAAGCAGAAGTAACAAACATAAGATCTCGTAGTATATGTCCCTTATTTCCACGACTGGGTAAAACTATAGAATTCTCCGCCTGATGTCATTTCCTATTCCACGCGTTTGCAACATTATGCGAGTTTTGTGTACGAATTTTAAGCCATTGATCAAAGATGCATTTAAACTCGATAACTTTCTTCTCCATTTAAAATTTAAGAAATGCTTGTATAGTCAAATATACCATATATTCCGTTTGTGTTCATGCTTTTTAGATTAATAGTAACGCAGCTGCCACATGCTGAGATTATACCAAACGACACGTAATTGATCTCTAAGGACTTACGAAATAAAGACACGGTAACCATATAGTTAGAGAACTGATGACTTGCATAGTGATTATGCACAAATCTAACAAAATTAATGCAATTAAAAGTTGAAAAGATAATATATGAAAGAATAAGTCTTAATAAACGTTCCCCATAACCGGTGGTTGACGGCAAAACTATCATGTATAAAAACGCAGAATGACCTCCGTGTTTTATGTGATGGTTCGTAAGTGCAAAAACGAATAGAAGGGATACAATAAAATATCAATAATGAAAATGGCATTGGTCATTGAAAATTGTACAATAAAGAATAAAGAACGGATATAAATTAAGTAAAAATCAAAACTCACGACTGAAAATACCTAGTTTGAGAGGATGGGGATAGCATAGAAGTGGCTGTGTGCACTGAAATTAGTGTCAGTTCATATGGTGATAGAAAAGTAGCATGGGATAAACCAATACCATAAGTAACATTTTCTTCATAATCACAGCCAGCGTTTTTAGGAAGACTACAGTAAGCGTGATAGTTCCATGCCCTACTAGGTGAACGATACATCGATGAACGAAAGCCAGATAATGCAATTCTCGATTCAGTGAGGCCCCGCCCTTTTATGAATTACGTACGGGGTAAGCAGCCATGTGCTAATAACATTAAGAAACACCCTTTCAACCGATTGCAAGCCCTTTTAATAAACATAACTAACCGGTGGTGCTCAAGAATGGACACTAACCACATAATTGTTATTATTTTTTGAAGTGTTGAGACATGACAGTAAACTAGAGTACGTACACATAACCATTATTATATCCTTAGAGATCTTTCAGCTATACTTAAAAGCAGAAATCTTTGAAATACCGCTACCAAAAGTACCTTTTATATAAGATCCACAATTACGCAACTGCCTATTTGATACGCTTCTGCTCTTGACCCTCTACACCAAAAACGGCAAAATACTATTGCATACAACGGTTATAAGATTTTATAAAAATAGCTTTTTCAGCAGTTAAATATATATTCTAAAAAATATTTGCTTATAAAATACCTCGATGCAAAACCACATACGAAAATCAGTGTACAGTATATAAACAATTAATTGTATTTGCAAATCAAATGTCCTTATCGCTTAAAAGTTAGTGATATATTTGTATGGAACTTATTTTCCTAATATAAATTTGAGTAAGAATGAATTATTTTTATCGAATATTTTACGAAGAACTTCTCCGAGAATAACAAGATTCCTGACATTTAGTGTATATGGAAAATAACTGCTACAAATATAATTACGCTAACCTATACAAGTTAAAAGATGATGCAGTTATCCATAAATGCTAACCTGAACCCGAAGGGATATAGTATGTTCCCTCCGCATTCTTGTGTAAGATACGCTGTTCTTCATCGCCTGACCAATCATCAAGTGGAAGAGCAACTGGTTCACGAAATGTGGATCGACGCTAAGAAATGAATAGATTATAATGGAAAAATGTGATTAAAACTTTGAAAGTAATACTTGTTGAGATAACGATAGTTCATATGAGTTGTATGTAGGAGATGATGCGTTTTCAAGCAGAAGACCGCGAGATGTATCTATAAAATGAAAAGATAAAACAAATAAAGCAATGATAAGTTAATTTCGTAGCTTAACAGAACAGACAACCACTAGTAATTTATCATTTTTCAAGAGTAATCTAAACAATGAATGGTTATAAATCAAAAAGAAACCTTTGGCTTTGATATCCTCTGGGTCTTCATAATTGTTTTCATACTCATGATCACGATCAGGTGGGTGTGGAGGTTGCCAAGCGGGTGGAGGACCGCGCATTTCCACAGGCAAGCACTCCGATGGATGAGGAAGGACGTCTATTAAATAAAGTTCAGTTTAAAAAATAGCTAGGGTACGAGGGAATATTGTTATAAAAGACCATATGAAAAGCATTTTAAAAATTATGATCTACAAGAAAGAACGAGTAAACGATTATATTGGATAGCAAGTTACGTAATAACCATCTCATAGTACGATTCCGAAGATTTTATAGTCACGTGAATGCTAACCAAAATCAAAATAATTAACAGAAGCGAAAATCAAAGCAAATAACCTATCGTTATGACTGCACTCAGTAAAATATTTACATATTACTATTATACACTTTGAGATCAACACCAATGACCAGGGAACAATTCCTTATGTAGCATAGCAAAGAGATCAAATATTAAAGTTGGCGAATGTTGAATGATTTAAAATGTCGATTCAACGGTTCGCTATCGAATAGGTAGGAGACTCGCACCACTTGATTCTGGACACTTCTCACATCTGTTATTACCGTCCAAAAAATTAGTAAAAATCATACAAGATAAAAATCACAAAATTAGTAATCCACCTCTTAATCAGTAATGTAGAAATAGGCAAAAAGATAAAAAATGCGTACAGAAAATTCAAGGCTGACTGATGAATACTTTCCGAGAGAACTAGCGGGTTCGCCTAATCGTAAAAAGTGAGGGCAGAGAATGAGTGATAGGCACCAGTCATGCGTTATACGACAGAGATTCGACCTGCCGACAGAAGAGTCGCAATGAGATAAAATTAGTTAGAGGATTCTTGCTTGTTTGAAAAGAGGAAAGTGCGGTAAGATCATTTTTGTGTAAAACATTGGCCGTAGTATTTATAAGGTGAATAGACATGCAGAGCGATCACAAATGCAAAAAGAAGTTGACCGATGAGTGGACAGTCGGAAGACACGCCCCTTTCGGTACACATCAGGTAATGAAGAGGTTAACCTGAATCCAATGGTGGGGAAGGTAGGGATTAGTAGTCAAAAAATAACCGATTGTGATGTAAAAGATGTTGTCTAACTCATTTTAACGAATTAATGCTATGCTCAATATATAAAAAATTAATTAATCTAACAAAGGTGAGAATTTTGAATTATATTAAACCGTTACTATTAATTGCAGAATTCACTAAACCTCCTTAAATAAATTCGTATTGCCGTTTTCAAAATGATTAAGAACAAGAGCCATCAATTAAAACAAATAGTTCAGTTATAGGAAGTGAGAATTTTTTTGGTCTAAGTAAATTTATAGGAACTGAAAATACGACGAATACGGCAGTTACTACTAATAAGCGTGCGCGGAGAAATTAAGCCCCAAAGAAAGGCGGGAGAAATGACACTTACTTGAAACGATTCCGGAATGATGACACTAATGAAATTTCAGGGATGGGCTTGCGTGGGATATATTTGACTATTGGTACTTTTCACTCTAAAGAATGAAAAACAAAATTTAAGTATGTCGGGAATAATGATTAACGCGAAAATGCACTAAGCAAGTGCATTATACTAACACTACGGTCTAACTCTTTTTTCTAATCTTTGAGTCGTTATTTCTTCATTTGATTCAATTACTCACAATAGCCGGGGAATGCCAAAGTGGAGACAAATTATGGGCGAAGAATTCACTGGAAAAATAATCAACGGCTGCATGGTAAGAGATAAGGAGAAAGGTATTCTTCCTCACTGCATATAGTAACAAATCAAAAATCAACACAGGTGGTAGATTTATAGCTTTGGATATGTTGTCAATTAACTACCAAACCCTATTGTCTTCACTACAAAGATTAGAATAATTGTTTAATTGGGGTTCCAGGAGGCGGCAATCTCAAAAAAAGCACGGGAGTAATTGCCAGATATCAAGAGTACGAAAAAAGTGGACGACACAAATATAATAACATAGTATTCTACTTTTTTAATTTGATATACTTTATTACAGTTACTGTATGCTCTGTAACACTTTTTTCGTATTATACGCGAAAATACTAATTTCTGTAACGTATAAGCCTCATATATTCCCTATTAAAAATATGAGTCTAACAAAATTCATTTCTAATCAATTGAAGTTACTACTAATAACATTCAGTCACAACTGCATTACTCCACTAGACAGAAATAATGAACAACGAAATCAAAACCTAAGACAGATCATTTATATTTCGCACTCGGAGTAGAGATAATAATAAAATTAGTACTTTCCCAGACTTCAAAAATAAAATTTATAGAAATATATTAAAAGATACATGTAAATAAGAAGCAGTAATGCTTACCGCCACCAAACGATACTGTGTCAGCTGTTAAAATAGGAGCTGGTTTTCTATGATAGATTCCCGGAGCCAAACGGGGTATTCGTTCTCCGTTTTCCATCCTTTAAGTTGAAACTAAGATCTATAATCTATTTCAATACCAGATTAGTTTAAAATAATAATATTAAGTGGGAAACATACTGACGTGTTTGTACTTAGTGTTCTTTGTGAACTACAAGAACTAGTTGACATGGATGTCGTATCCGTAGGACTCTCAGAACTGTGTACTTGGCCGAGGTTTGATCTACCAGCGCTTTCAACAAACCCCAATTCCTTCGAGTCTTTTTCCAACTTAATATTTATTACTGGCGAGTGGTAGCATTCCTCAGATTCTGGAAGAATAAAACTGTGTTAGTATATCAATTTGAAAAAAACATTTAAAAGTAGTTTAATGGGCATGTATTTTTCTTAGTAAAAATAACTGCATCCAAATTGATGAAATTAGCAAAATACATCACACTATTAATATTTAATTATTTGTAAATAAATGTGGTTGGTCTGCAGCAATTATTTATAAACATGTAAAATACTAGGGACTCCAAACTATAATTACTTCATAGTAATGGATTCCAAATAATACTCTTAACCGTCGATAAAAAACCTGAGATTTAGCTGTATGATCATACTTGAATTTATATTTGATATTATTTCACTTAATTTTCAGTTAAGCCACTCATTCCATTCGCTGTCAAAGTGTAATTTCTAATTTTTAGATAAAAAATGGGTAAATCGAAAATTAACTATTAAATAACAGCTATAATATGAAGACCTGCTCCAGTTACAGATAAAGTTTTACAGCTAATAATACGATGCATCTAAACTAAAGTGATGAGAAACAGAATTGGTCAATCGATGTCAGCTGTTCTAGGAACGATGAACGCAAGATGGTGTATATGATCGTCAAATGAATATTGAGAACCTCATTAAAAGTAATTTTACAATATAAATTTTTTTAAGCTATATTAAAAACTTAATAATTTCTATAAATGAAGACAAAATAGTTCAATCATGGACACTCCATTGGTTGTGTAAACAAATATTTACTTAACTAGATGCCACTAGTGAGAAAAACGTATGCATATGGTCAATGTATGTTGGAATAGGCAAGAGGTCAATACTTATCTGGGTTAAATAAAAAGCAGGGGCAGAAGAAAGAGCCATTATAAAGCGTTGATACGAGCTTCACTCAACATCTTTCATTAACAAAATGTCATAGAAGAACTAGCAACAAGAAAGTAAATTTACCAGTCGTATTCAACCATGATTACTCAATGCTGCATTTTAGAAGTAACAGATGACAAAGGACTTATCACGTTGTAAAACAAAGATATTGATTAAAGAAATAAACAAAAAATACTAACATAACCTCTTATTATATATAACAGAAGAGAAATTTAGCTAATATAAGAGATATACAATAGAAAAAAAGTAACCAAAGCTCTTTATAAGTGGGGGGTTAAGGAAACCCACAAAATGCGCTAGACACAAGTATGCCTGCATTACCACAAGAAAAAAGAAGCGTTTCGTACGAAAAAAATTGCAATTGTTGCCGATGACACTGGTAGTACTTAATTTCACGAATATTATAATGTTCGCGTAATACTGTGCATGTACTACACGACCACTAAGACATAACATTTTAAAAAAATCAAAGAAATCAATACACTAAAGCATCACATTGATTACTTAATTGTAACCAACAGACGGTTGTGACTGTATTCGGCCACTAGTGATATTAATCGTAATTATTCGAGGTAATAAAGCGGAGAAAATCACCGACTAATTCCGTACGTAATGAGTGCTAGCAGTACTGTATTTAGCTGGGTGAACAGTGTGAGATTTTACTGTTAAAATATTAGTAAAATAACTATTAATAATTATTATAGTTATGCCACATACTTCAGTCACATAATTAAGCATTGAATAATTCGAGCAATGCGTGAGAAATAACACCACAAGCACTGATACATATTATGATCAATTTAGAACGAACCAGGTATAGTGGAAGCGGTGAGCGGGGCTTTCACTTTGAAGACATAATTGATAGGTGAAAAAGTCCCAACGGTACCTCGCCAGTTTCTACCTTTGAACAACTCTGGAGGATACATGAACGAGATTATGTGAGGAAAAAGAAAGTAACCACACGTGTATTGACTTCGGTGGGGGTTATATCTTAAAATGCTAAGAGAAACGCATTTAGAGGCGCCAGTTGCTTTGATCGCTGGATGGGGTCACACACAAGCAGTGATAGACTACCACAAGAATTAGAAAAGGTGTAAATATCAATACCATTTTCCGAAAATTAAAGTCAATCACTAACATGGAAATAGTCCAATGATTAAAAAATACGTAGTGACCAAAATGAAAATAACGAAATAATCGTAAAATTTCTTGAGCAAATATTTATATACAAATTATAATAATTGCAACACTTTCAGAAAATTTGTAGGGTCGATACTGCATAATATTGTTTTTGATTTAAGAAAGAAATAAGAGCCAGGGTGTGTCATTAGAAAAATCTTAAGC